>JAJOZX010005987.1:65000-200000 GCA_023014485.1 Bathynomus jamesi | reverse complement strand
TCGAGTGTAGTAAATTTTAACTCCTTAAGCCTATCCTCGTACGACTTCGACCTAAGCGACGGAATCATCTTAGTTGCTCGTCTTTGAACTCTTTCGATTTTATCTACTGTACACAGTATATCTTTTCGCATATGCGGATTCCAAAATTAGATCGCGTACTCCAAATGGGGTCTTACTAATGAATTATGAAGAGGAACAATAATATCGCACGATTTATACTCAAAATTCATAGCTATAAAACCTAGCACCTTGTTCGCCTTATTGACCGCTGCTGTGCTTTGTTTCGCCACTTTTAAATCACCAGTGACGATAACTCTTATATCTTTTTCCTGTTCTACGCTTGCCAACTCCTTCCCTGACATACTATACGCAAAATTACCATTACGCGAACCTATATGTAAAATTTTGCACTTATCGACGTTAAATCTCATTTGCCATGTGACTGGTCAAACGCTTTTTGAAATCTAAATACATAGCCCGTTACAGCCCGTTATGTATTCCAACAAGTATCCGCCTTACCTTTAAAGGAAGTGCTCAAAATGACCGCCTAGTGCTTGAATACACGCCTGAACACGCCTCGTCATAGACCGCCTGACGCGTTCAAACATTCCAAGTATTGCTCAGATTTTCTGGCATCCTTGTTCTACACGTTGGCGAAGCATTTCAACGTTGTCAATGGGTGTCACGTAAACGATGGATTTCAGATGACCCCACAGGTAAAAATCGAGTGGATTCAGGTCCGGGGAGCGAGCAGGTCACGCAATAGGTCCTCCACGGCCTATCCATTTATCAGGGAAATGGTCATCCAAATAGTCTCTGGCTACTCGACTAAAATGAAGCGGAGCGCCGTCATCATAAACCACATACGACGTCGTACACCAAGAGGAACTTCAGCTAGTAAATCACTTAAATCATTCCTTGAAAAATTGGAATAGGATTCTCCTGTTAATCTTCCAGGCAAAACAAAACGACCGATTAAGTTGTCGGCAATAAGTCCTGCCTATACATTGATACTAAATTGTTGTTGGTGCCTTGACTGGATGATGGCATGCGGATTTTCTTCGGCCCAGTGATGAGTGTTGTGAAAATTGATCACGCCATTCCTTGTGAAGGCAGCCTCATCAGAAAACGACACGGAGGATAGAAAAAGAAGATCGCGAGCACACTGTTAAAGGAGCCAAGCACAAAAGCCTCTCGTGGTTGGAAATCAGCTTCAGTAAGGTCTTGTACTCTCTGAATGAGATATGGGTAAGGCTGTCGTTCCCGTAAAATTCTCCACACAGTTGTGTATCTTACACCCACTGCTGCTGCTATCCTTCGGGTGCTGACACCAGGATGTCCCTCCACGCGATTCAGGACCCGTTCCTCCAGCTCAACAGTTCTGGCGCTGATTGGTCTACCACCATCTGAAACTCGTTTGTTGAATGATCCTGTATCACCAAGACACTCGTCTATTCTCTGAAAGGTCTCCTTATCTGGCAGACGGCGATTCGGAAACCTTTCCGCATACAGACGTCTTGCTGCGGCCGCATTTATTTTTATTTTATTTAATTTATTTAATTTGGCCCTTAAGCTTTATGCTTTACTAGGCTCTTCTTAAAACTAAGCAGCTAGTTGTTATAAATTTATAATAATAAATAAATAAGCAAATAAGTATTATAATAGTTAAAACATGTATTACAATATTAAACAATATTAATGAACAGTATTAAACAATATTAGTGGACATTAATCCTAGATTTTTGCTAGTATGCCATTATTAATCGGGATTTCAACTTGGTTTTAAACAAATTTACATTCACAATATTTTTTATATCGGCATGCAAGTCATTCCATTGTTTCAATCCAATGAAAATGGGTAGTTTTTGAGATGAGACAATCTAAATTGAGATATAACGAGCTTTGATCTGTTTCTGGTCTGATACGAGTAGATTTCTTGATGAGTTACAAAATATCTATTTACCCATTGCAAATTAATGATTTTGTTCTTACACTTGTAAATAAAAATAAACTGTGCCAGTTCGGTTATATCGTTGAGCTTTAGTAGGTTTAGCTCTTTAAATAATGCACTAGAGTGATCAAGGAAATCAGCATCAGATAATAACCTTATTGCTCGTTTTTGGATGACAAAGAAACCATTTAATGCGTTGTTAGCGAAGTTTCCCCAAACAAGGGTGCAGTATGTTATATAAGGAGGAAGAACAAGAGTATGATAAAGAGTCAATAAAACTTGTTTAGGGACTACATTTCTAAGTTTAAACATTATAGCAACGCTCCTTGAAATCTTTTTCGCTATATAATTTACATGATCACTCCATTGCAAATTCTTATCTAGCATTACACCAAGAAATTTTGTTACAGTACACTCCTTTATGGCGATTTCATCAACATTAAGTTCATCAAGATATACATTTCTTTTATTAGTAAAAATCATGAAATTTGTTTTACTGGTATTTAGGAAGAGTTTATTGGTGGTCAACCATTTCATTACACTAATGAATTCTGAATGAAATATATTCTTAGCTGTATTAACATCTTTGCAAGAAAAAGAGACAGTTGTATCATCTGCAAACATTATGAAGTTCAGTATATCAGATGAACGTGGAAGGTCATTTATATATAATAAAAATAACAGTGGACCCAGAACTGAGCCCTGTGGCACACCATGTTTGACAAGCGCTTTAGTTGAGCAAACCTTATTTCCTGATACAAAATGATATCTATTGGACAAATAACTTTTAAACCAATCACTGATTGCTCCTCTAAAGCCGTATCAATATAATATATTAAGTAGAATATTATGGTCTATTACATCAAACGCCTTACTCAAATCCATAAATATTGATATCATTATTTCTTTGTTCTCCTTAGCTATATTTACATTTTCCATAAGATTTAAAATAGCCATTTCCGTTGTTTTATTATTACGGAAGCCATATTGATTTGGAGATAATAAATTGTAGGATTCTAAATATCGCTGCATTCTACTTTTTACAAATTTTTCAAAACCTTTGCTGAACCCAGATAATGAACATACCGGCCTGTAATTTGTTGCTAGTGTAGGATCACCCCTTTTAAAAATGGGTGTTACAACCAGTTTTTAGCATTGATGGGAATATTCCTTTGGAAATACTTTGATAATTTTAGCCAAAGTTACAGATATCTTATCTTCAACAAGTTTCAATATAGGTACAGGAATGTTATGAATGTTATTTTTTGTATTTTTTAATTTACCAATAATATTCTGGACCTCAGTAGAGGTAGCAGGAACAAAAGAAAATGAATTTAGTGGGCTGGGTGGCATATATTCTAGAGGTGAGTGATCATTATTTATTAATTGTGCGCGAAGCTTATCCGCTATTGAAGTAACGTGTGCATTTAAAGAGTCTGCAATAGCAGTATCATCAGTAATTTCTTTATTATCAACATTTAATTTCTCTATTGAATTTTTCTTAATTTGTTTTCCGAGAAGATTGTTTATGGCTGTCCAAGTGTTTTTCATGTCTCCTTTATGTTTGGAAAATTGATTGTTATAATAGTTATATTTTGCAATTTTGATTAATTTAGTTAATGTGTTTCTGCATTGAGTATATTGTATTTTACGAATTTTGCTCTGCATTTGCAATTTGAATAATTTATCTCTGTTCTTTATTGAAGTGATAATTCCTGGAGTGATCCATGGATTTGCGACACTTTTGGGCGAAACTGTTTTTCTCCTTAAAGGAAAGCAAATATTAAAAATATGGAATAAGGTGTCACAGAAGAACTGAAACATATGATCTGGGTCATTTAAAGGTTCGTCACAGTCAAGTCGAGTATTTTCTACAGCCCCAATAAATTTTCTTTTGTTAACCTCTGAGAATATTCTGTAATCAATAGTTGTTTTGTCCGCAGCCTGAACAATGTTATTGAATATAGCGTAAGTAGGAAAATGATCACTGATGTTAGTGGCTATAATTCCAGAATTTACGAGGGCATTGCTATTTACAAATATATTATCAATCGTAGATTCTGTTATTCGATTGCCATAGCTGCAGACTCGAGTGGGTTTGGTAAGAGAATGACAAAGATAGAAAGAATTCATTAAGTTTAAAAATTTATGAGAGATTGCTTCAGATTGCAAATTGATGTTGAAGTCTCTGGCAACTATGGCATTCGATTTATGAAAGTTGCCTACCACGTTATCTAAGTGAATTAAAAAGCTATTGATATTAGTATTAGGTGGTCTATATATTGCATGGACAGAATATACATTACTTTTGTCTTTTATATTCGCAATCAGGTTTTCATTGTCACTATTACATAGAGAAAATACTTCGTTAGAGTCGTAAGTTTGATGCACATACATAGAGATACCACCACCAATCTGACCATCTCTTACAGTATGATAAGCAACGTAATTATCTATATTATATAGGTTTTTAATACTACTATTTAACCAGGTTTCCGTGAGAATTATAACACTAAATTTGACCGTAGAAGTTTTCAAAAGAGCCAATAAGTAGTTATAGTTCCTAGGTAAGCTTCGAATGTTTAGATTTAGCACTGAAAGATTTTTATAAATATCTTTTTGCAATACAAAGGCATTAAACTCGTCTATCGATGAGACCATGCAATTGCCTACACCAGATTCCTGTTCTAGATTCTCTAAACTGGATACAGAATTTTTTGGTAATGAATTGAAATGATTAATATCGGCACATATACTATGAAAGTCTTTATCGATGAAAGCCATTTAACAGTAGTTCTCAAACAATTTCACTAAATACAGAATACGGGAATAAGGGGTTACCGCCCAGTTGAGCCGAGAATGGGAAAGTCGACTGTTGAGATTGTATGCGGAGTTATTCGCAGGCCTCCTGTGTGCCAACTGTCGGCTGGCGTTTTCGTAGTTCTCATAGCTTCGAGTGCTTCTTCACTAACAAGGTGAACTCCTTTGACCGAAGTGTTTCGCGTTAGAGGAGTCTCTCTTTCTTTAATAATTAACTTCGCTCCAAGGAAGTAGGCAACTTTTTCGAGTCTCCTCGCTTCTATGAGTTTAGGGAGCTTTTCTTTACGAATTTTACGTGTTTCCTCACATCCGTCGTCATTGACGAAGATTTTTGATCCTTTCAGCTTTCTTCTGTTTTTTAGTATTAAATCTCTGTGAGTTTCATCCTCACATATTACTTTTATAGCTGAAGTCGGCGTCTTAGATTCAGCCATGTCATTAACTCTAGAATTTGCTTTTTGGGGCGGAATTTGTTTTTTTAATCTAAAAGCACTTTACACTCGGCAAGTCCATACATGAGATGCATGTCTGCCATTTCTCTGTTTGAATAAGCCTCCATTCTCACTTCAAATGCACACTATCACTGAATAGCACAAAAACTTTTAAGTTTTTTTTTTTTCACTGGACTGCACTTATTCACGGTAAGAAGTTACGAATACGAACAGTGAGACACAGCATACACCTCTGACTGACTGATGGCTCTACACTCAACGATATTGAAACATGTAATAGAGTATACAAAACATTACAATCGGCAAGGCCATACATGAAATAAGTCTTGTACACACTCACAAACATTGTCGGCAAGCAGTGTTTGTAAATAGTCCGGAAGCACAGACCCTGATTTTACTGGAACCCTGCATTGTTTGTTATAAAGCAAATTTTTACATATTTTGAAAGCTTATACCACCCCATTCAAGAATCCATCGGGTGTACACCTGACCCCCGCTTGGCTTTTTCAATATGGCCGCCATTTCCCAAGATGGCCGGCGAAATTGAAAAATCCCATATCCTGGTCAATACTTGATGGATTTTGATGATCTTGGTGTCATTTCTAGGGGTTTTTAGGATGATGAGTCGATCTGGAGGGGTTGCAGATACTTTGGAAGTCGTTTTGACCCACATTCGTCAATTTATGAGAGGAGAGGGTTCTATGCATCACATGGATGGACTCTGGAATGGGGTGCCAACCGACCAGTTCCTGGAGAGTACCTGGATGCGTCGTGGGAAGGGCCCTAGTGGTGTCATTGGTAACACCCAAAATCCACAAGTGATGGTCACGTGGGTATACAGCCTCAATGCTCGTGTGAGTCTGACTGCTGACCTCCTAGATATGAGTGAGCACCTAGAAACATTCCATCTGTACCACAAAGAGGAGGCAGGAGGTCGCATCAAACATGATGGAGAAGATCGCCAATCACTTCATGATTCCCTTTCTAAGTGCATGGACCCACTGGATCCAGAGTCACATCCAGGAGGCAACTTATACAATATTCAGACAGGGCAGCTTGCATCTCCAGATGCCAATGCCGATAGAGCTGTTAGTATTGGAAAGACGCAACTGGCACAGTACGAGTCATCATGGCCACAAGGCTTTTATGGCACCATTTCCAAACATGTCATCACTTTTGCAAGTAAAACGAAACATATCAAGGTGGGTGCCCACTTGGTTATGGACCAAGAAGCGATTTATGCACGCGTCATCGGTTTGCTGATGAGCGAACACGAACTTGACTTGACCCATGTATTCTCAACAGAGCTTGCGGCATACCCACCCGCACTTTTCCAACCAGATGGCTTAATGAGAACTGCAGCTAAGTCCGCATTGAAGCAGAACTTGGGAGTGAAAACATCCTCTCGAACATGGGGTCGACCAACAGTTGTTATCATGGATGTGTCAGCTGTTTTGTGGACAGTCGACTGGCCTGCTAGTGGCACAGTTGCTACATTTATCCAAACCTTCAAAGTATGGCTACCGAAACATCTTTCTCATGCATCTGTAGTACTAGCTTTTGATCGCTACTATGATTTCTCTACAAAATCAAGCACTCGGGCAATGAGAAGCAAGAGCAGCAGAGTTCACAAGCTGGACCTCAACACCCCATTGCCTACAAGAGACGCTGTTCTCACGTGCACCGCGAACAAGGAGCAACTAAACAGGCTGCTCTGTGAGCAAATCCTTGCTGACAGTGAGTATCTCGCAAATGTAACCCAAGACCATGAGCTAGTGCTTGCAGGATGGCAGACCATATCGACTTCCATTGTGTGAGGCAGGAGTCGAGCAGCATTGGAGCTCTCATCATCTCATGAAGAGGCTGACACAACACGCTATCGCACAAGCTGAGAAAGATTCTGATGCCCGCATCTCCATCATTTGTGATGACACAGACGTGTTTGTCATGTTGACTCACTTCTATGAATTTAAGAAACTAGGCTGTCCCATGATTATGGAGTCTCCAGTGCGTGGCAGAAAATCAGTGCACATCCGAGCAACTGTAACTCAGCACAAAGACATCATCCCACAAATCCTCAAACTACACGCTTTGAGTGGTTGTGACACAGTTGCAGCAACACATGGCATCGGCAAAGCCACTGCCATTGCCACAGCCAAGAAGGGTCGGAAGCTAGACAAGCTGGGGTCCCTTGATGCATGCTTTGACCATATCGAGAAAGAGGCAACAGCGTTCATTGTTGCATGCTATGGGGATAAGAAATCCTCATCTCTTACTGAGTGTCGTCAGCGAGTATGGGCTCAGAAGACAGGGAAGTCGGGAATTGCTGCACCCAAA
Organism: Bathynomus jamesi; assembly: GCA_023014485.1. Classification (NCBI taxonomy): domain Eukaryota; kingdom Metazoa; phylum Arthropoda; class Malacostraca; order Isopoda; family Cirolanidae; genus Bathynomus; species Bathynomus jamesi. The sequence continues at coordinate 192,440 of JAJOZX010005987.1, read as the reverse complement.
CTATGTTCTCTAACACCAACAACTGAAGCTTTCCATCAAAATGGGCTCAGAGCCCACTACACTGTGGCGAACTGGCCCGATGCACTAAAGTGTGACCCACCACCACTTGATCCTGTGCATTATGGGTGGGAGAGAGACGAAACAAACAGAGTTCTCATCCCAAAAACAGTTGGTGAAGGAGTGTGCTTAGCACCAGATGAAGTTCTGAAGCTAATCAGATGTGGGCGTGAATCACAATCAGCCGCATGCAGGGGGAGTCGCTGCGGCTGCATGGGACGCGGAATCCCTTGCACAATGTTCTGTGCATGTGGCAGCGGCTTGGATTGCAACAATCCATTGACCCAAAACGCAAACGAAGAGCAGACTGATGATCCTGACGATCCTGACACAACCATGTCTTTTGATATTTGCCCCCAATAAATGGTTACCTAATGTGAATAACTGCATCAAAGTTGTCACTGCCAATCCCCCAGCTAGGTGTGAGCTTTGTTTTGCTTACGAGGTCATATCTTGTAGCTTTGCAACCTTCCATAGAATGCATGTGCCCAGTATTGTGCCCTGCACTTCAGCATAAATTGTGGTTTATATCCGAATATCCATATCCATATAATGTGGGTTATGTCATTTAAGCATTATGATCTGGTTTTATCTGCAGAAAAGATGTTAAGTGGTCAGCAGTTAGCTAGATTGTAGAAATTGTCACTGAAATAAAGCAAATACAGTGATGTCAACTGTGGCATTATCATATTTTAAGGCCAAACTTTAACCTCAAATGACCTTGACTTGACCCATGGAATTGCAAAATGATATCCTACTGTTATCATGTGCCTATACTGTAGAACTACTCAGACTCGCCCAAAACCATAAAAACGACAGTAAGATCACCAAAATATCTCCACGACTGCTCAGGATGGTATCCGGACAACTGCCCCCGGATAATTGCCCCCTGGACAATTGCCCCCTTGGACAATTGCCCCCCAAATTGCCCTCATTAAGAGAAAAATAAGACTTAGTTTAATTTAACAAAAAAATAACATTTAAACATTACTAAGAATTTTTGTTTAGTTTAAACTAAAATTTAAACATTACAAATTTACCTGCATTCATTTTTAACAGAAAACCGAACTATTCTTACCGCCAGAAAGAATTAATGATGGTCCTTTTGTGTTTACGGACTGCGGAAAAAGTTATAAAAACAACATTTTTAAGTTGGAAAATAATAAATTTATTAAAAAAAAGTACACTTTAGGGTGGAAAAATAGGTTAGGATAGGTTAGGTTAGGCATATATTAATTATCGTACAAGTTTCTAAAATTTATTTTCTCCCGATAAACTTGCAATTTTAGTGTGTGATGTCAGTTAGTTTGTATTTCTGTTTTTAACCCTTATTTTCAGATTACAAAAAAAATCCATGTTTTTATTTTTAGTATTATTTACTCCTCTTTATATGCTAATTCTATATAGTTTATTCTTAGTTTCATTTACTTTTTCTTTCTCTTAATTGTCGGGGGCAATTGTCCAAGGGGGCAATTGTCCAGGGGGCAATTATCCGGGGGCAGTTGTCCTAGAACCGCCCAGGATATGGGATATTCCTTATTTCGGGGGGCATTTGACCTCCAATGACCTTGAGTATTGACGAATGTGGGTCAAAACGACTCCCAAAGTATCTGCAACCCCTCCAGATCGACTCATCATCCTAAAAAACCCTAGAAATGACACCAAGATCATCAAAATCCATCAAGTATTGACCAGGATATGGGATTTTTCAGTTTCGCCGGCCATATTGAAAAAGCCAAGCGGGGATCAGGTGTACACCCGATGGATTCTTGAATGGGGTTGTATGAGCTTTCAAAATATGTCAAGATTTGCTTTATAACAAACAATGCAGGGTTCCCACCCCGTGCAACCGGACTAAAACAGTTTGCGGAAAGAATTGCTGGAACACAAAACGGGCTGTAACTCGGAAACAAAGCGATATCGAGCATTTGTTTATATAAACTTTTTTCATTGTTTTCAGGTCCTGAATCCATCCTGAAAGTGCGTCCCACATGTTATGAAAACCCTGTGTGTGTGTGTGTGTATATATATATATATATATATTATATATATATTATATATATATATATATAGTATAGAACTGAAAATTGCGTGTTAATGCTCTGATACATTATATTCATCAATAGTTTGTATACATTCACTTCGAAGCCGCGTTTTAGTTCGGATTTTAATCAGAATCGAAATTAGGGTCTTAGTCAGGATCAGAATGAAAGTTTTAGACTTGATCGGAAACAGTATTTTAGTTTGGATCGGAATTAGGGTCTTAGTCAGAATCGGAATCAGGGTTTTAGTCAGGATTAGGATCAGAATCAGAGTTTTAGTCAGAATAGGAATTAATGTAGAATATATTATCAAAATTGGAATCTGGAAGAGAATCAAAGAATTTTCTTGGAATCCGATTTGTCATACAAAAGCAAAGAATATATTTTAATCTCAGAACTGAATTTTTAATTAAATAAAACTTTTATTCTTTATTAATTCTTCGTTTTTATCAGAATTTCACGCAAGAGAGAATAAATGAAGATCAACAGTTAATCCAAAATGTTTTCACGGGTGGAAATACGGTCAATAAAAAGTTCACCGTTTTGTTGAACGAAAGATTAAAATTAAGTTCAAACGACGATTAAATGTGGAAGAACCAAAACGAGATACGCCGTTTTATTACTAAAAATAAAAGTGACGTACTCAATGACAGAGCCTACGGAAGCGGGTAATATCACAATCCACGATATCGTCGTAAGATATATATACAGTATATACAGTATACAGGGTGTCCGAGAATTATCTGTACAATTTTTGGCTGTTATTAAAAGTCAACCATGAAGTGTAGAAATTCCAGTGTTGTCCCATTTTACAGAGAATCTCATTAAGTTTTTTCTGATACCAAGTTTTGACAAGTTTTTTAGAAATTCCAGTGTGTCCGAACATTATCTACAATTTCATCTTTTAATAAAATTCTTGATAACACACGTAAAATTCTTAAACAAGATTATTTAGAATCTGTATTTTCAAAAGTTTCTTTTATTAAAGTAACGTTGTTACAAACATTCGATATGTGCACCACTAGTGATTCGCAAAGCATCCAATCGATACTCCAAATGTTGCCATGTACGCTGCAGCATATCCACATCAATTCGCTCAATAGCAGCTGTGATTCTTGCTTTTAAATCATCAATGTCTGTCACCCGCGTACATTTCTAAAAAACTTGTCAAAACGTGGTATCAGAAAAAACTTAATGAGATTCTCTGTAAAATGGGACAACACTGGAATTTCTACACTTCATGGCTGACTTTTAATAACAGCCCAAAATTGTACAGATAATTCTCGGACACCCTGTATATGTGTACGATTCGTTTCAATCTTTGACGATATCGGAAAGTATCGTGAAGATGTCGTGATAATACAGGCTATTCAAATGATTCATCCGATTTCAACTGAGAATACTTCCGTACCTATCAACTGTGCATCAACTGGGCATACACCACATGAAAGAGAAAATCTCCGAGTTTTACAAGATCACCGCGAGAGGGCTCCAAAGTCACGCCGTGGCCTAGCCTAGCAACAAACAGTCAGTGTGAAAATGGCGTCCGCCGTTGGATTGGTCGCAGTGGGCCCCATGACTTGGTGCTCCACAGCTGGCCCCCTAGGTCGCTGGATCTTACACCGTGCGACTTCTTCCTTTGGGGGTACGTTAAAGATACTGTGTACGTGCCACCGTTGCCCACATCTTTGGATGAGCTCCGAACTCGCATTGTTACTGCCGTAGAGTCAGTGACAACGGACATGCTGGAGCGAGTATGGGAGGAATTCGACTATCGTGTCGACGTTGCTCGTGTAACTAGGGGAAGTCACATAGAGCATTTATGAGGTGAGAGACAAAATTTGGACAGTTTTTCTTTTGGTTGATGTATCACAAATCACTCTGTATTTGTAACATTAAAAAATATTCTCATTTGAAATCAGGTGAATCATTTTGAATAGCCCTGTACACGTATTGTAAACCTTGTAATGGGAAACTGCAGGTAATAATAAGCTATCCATATTATCAAAACATACACCCAAAGGTACACTATTTACTTGTTGAAATTTAAAGTAAAACTCAGCGAATACCAAAAGTGACTTCAAGGAGTAAACAACTATATATATATATATATATATATATATATATATATATATATAGATAAAAGGATCCAAAATCCAAATAATGATAATTATTTGACTTCCCAGAGCTAAAATTTATGTCTGTGGATTTTTTTCTTTTTCTTACTTGTATCTAAATAAGTCCAATCGAGGCAGAAGAGAAAGGAAAATTCTGAAGATTTCTGCGCACAACATTGAATTCTTTCTCCGATTCTTCTTTGCTTTCTGCGCCAGATTATCAAAGTCCCCCTTCCTATATTTGGTGAAAACATCCATTTTCTTTCTCTTCAAATGATTCGGTTGCCAAGTCGTTTTTTTAATGCGTGTTTGATCTTCAAAAGTCGATTCTTTTTCTGAAAATAATATAAATTGCTTTCAGTCATAATTTATTATTTTTTGCGCAAAGATTTTGTTTATTAATTGATTTTTATATATGGCAGGCAGCGCTCAGCAAACCCAGCTATTCATCGTTCCTTACAAAAAAAATTGGTTGGTAGATAAATGGGTACCCTGATTAGCCTAATGGTTAACATGCTAAGCTGCTGATCGGGTGGTCGTGAGATCGAGTCCGGGCGAGGACTTTGTAATTTCTGACCACCCGTGGTGGGTCGTGGTTCGGATTACGCGTTAAGCTGTAGGTCTAAGGTGGGACAACAAGCTTGACCTTCGTCAAAATTAAAAATTCGGACGGAAGCAAAACTATATATATATATGCTCGTTTTGTCGAATTCGCTTATCTCGAATATACCACAAGCTGAAGTCATGTTACGGTCCTGCAAAACCCCTCTGATTTACATGTTAAAATAAAGATAACTCGAAGTCGGATAATTGGAATTTTCCGTTATCATGAATTATATTTGACCGAGTCTGAAGGGTTTTAACATGTTAATATTCTCCCTTTATTTCGAAGTGTCTAGTTTGTTTTGTCACTGAGTTATCACACGCTTTTTGTGGTTTAGTTTCGACATGTTGCACGAATAAGTGTAAATGAAGGTTATGTGTTTTCATGACTTGATTAAACAAGTTTGCAGCTATGTAATTTTCAGTTGTTATCGAGGACATAGTTTTTGTATTTAATGAAAGGAAAATATTGGATCACCTGAAGATCAGGGCCCCCAGCCTCAATTACCAAATGATATCTTCGTTAAAACTAACGAAAATATCACAACTTAATCAATCGTCAAGGGCGTACAGTTGACCTAACCGGGCATTCAATTTAATTTATTATATTTGGTACTGTAGAGCAAAAAACAAAAATACATGGGGGCCCTGATCTTCAGGTGATCCAAAATATTTTCTGTGATATATGCAATATTTTGATATACAGTATTTTTTTGTTGTATATTGTATTAACTTAGTTATTGTTTGTTTGTAGTAAACGCTATCTAAACTAATAACAGCATGTAGAATTTTGAAAGTATCACATTTGTTCTTATGCTATTACACTGTGCACAATTACAGTACAGTACTGTATTGTTTAAGGTGATTTGTCGAGTATGGCTGGCGTTAAACGTAAATTAACAGTTCATAATGTAGAGACAACGTATCAGTCACCACGAAATTGAAAAAGGTCTTAAAACTAAAAGTAACATCGCTAAACAGTTTGCAATACCACCCAACACTTTATCAACATTGCCTAAATTTTCTGACAAGATCAAAGACGTTTTATCTAACGAATGGTACTGCTAGGAAGTGCTAGCAAGCTCATGAGAACTTGTCAGTAACCGGATGTTGAGGATCAAACACATCATTCTGTTAATGAGGACTTTTTAATCATTAAGTAATGATAATACGTAATAAATATACACTGTACACGTTTTTATTGTTTGGAATCATTTCAAATTAGTCTCACTTCATCGAACTATAGATCCAACGCACAATTTCTTTGTTTGAACTTCTCCGAATGTCTCAAAATTATTATCTTGTCCCCAGTGACTTCGACACAACGACCATATAACATATCATACGTAATATGACAACGGAATAAAACAAAATCTCAAAAAATACACCCCACTAAATTAAACTTGTAAAAGATATACACGCAAAGGCCGAGTCTGCAGAAAGTATATTCGCATAATGTAAAATTTAGGCTTTGGTTAAATTTAAATTAGGATACCGTTAACTCGCGGTTAGGTTTGGTTACGATAGTTTAGGTCAGGTTAGAGTTTTGGAATACGATAGTTTGTTTAACCAAGCGAAGTTAGGCTTATGATTAGTTAGTTTGTGGGCTAGATTTATCTGGAAAAAAGCCTACAATATTTGCGCAATGGAATTGGAGTTCATAATTTCCACAAAATCTGAATAATCAGCACCTTGCATGAAGTCTTGCATAAAGTCATCCTCTTGAAAAAGTTAATTTGCATCAGGTCGACGGTGATCTCATGCAGTTCTATCCACCCCATATATATATATATATATATATGGGACTTTTCCGTTCTATGGGCACCAACGAGGTTAGGTTAGGTCAGGTTAGGTTAGGCTATGTTAAGCTATGTTAAGTTAGGTTAGGTTTGGGTTAGGTTAGGTTAGGTATGACCAATAATAATGATAATGTAATGTAATAAATCGTCAAATTTTTGAAGAAACGACAAATATTTTTTGTTTTTATTTATGTTCATAGCTGTTAAATTAAATAAATTAAATTTCTCCTATTCAAAATGTACTGATTATATATAATTATTAATAAAAAGTTAAAATAAGTTGGATCTTTTCGGGAGGGGCTAATATCATATATATATATATATATATATATATATATACCGGGTGGGCCCAAAAAAACTATTACCCAACTTTTGAAAAAATATTGTGGCTCACCCTGTATATTGATCTTACTGCTGAGGCCGTATGTTGTACCCATACTTTTACTCTTTCAAACAATGGCTTTGAATCTGGATTCAACGCCCCAAGAGTAGAGGTGTAGGCTCACAACTGGAGGGAGTTATCAGAAAATGGTGCTCAGTTAAAAGGCGGTCAAAGTCAGCAACTGATACTTTCAGATGACAGTCAGTTTCTCCATAAATAATTAATTTTCCTAATTTTTACACAAAATAATTAATTTATTTCCTTTTTCATTTCAGACCATCATTCTGCTATAGTTGATGAACAAGTTATAACATAATGAAATACTCTTTGGAAAATGAAGCATTGATATTGAACCTGCGTAAAGAAAAACACTGGGGTGCAAAATGAATGAAAAAAGAGTTTCCAAATAAACGATTGACGATACCTGGACTTCAATATCTCATAAAGAAAGTCGATATCACAGGGTCGACCAAACGAAAAGAAGGCAGTGGAAGGCCAAAAATATCACGTACTGAGGAAAATACTGACACGGTTTCATCCATGATATGTAGTCAAGAAGAACGGCCCAACACCCACAAGTCCGTTAGAGAAATTTAAAAAACTACTGGTATTTCTCGCTCTAGTGTTCGTCGTATAGTAAAAGATGATCTGGGTCTTAAATCTTTTAAAAGAGTCGAAGTTCATAAGCTCTCTGCATCAAATAAGCAAGCAAGAGTTTAAAAATGTCGTGCTCTGTTAGATCGATTCCCAGACAGAGAAGTATCGAAAATATGGTTCAGGACGAGAAGACCTTTACGGTTGCTTCAACAATAAACACACAAAATGACCGAGTTTATGGAAGACAGGACAAAAATTCTATCAGTCTAGATCGACTTTGCAGGGAACGTCCGCATTTTTCTCAAAAAGTCATGGTTTCCATCTTTATTTCAAAGTTAGGGAAGTCAGAGATTGTTTTTGTTGATCAAAATGCCAAAATCACTGCTGCTTATTACCAATAAAAAATCCTTGATGCGGTACTGCCGTTGATAAGGGAGAAGTCAAGGTTGCAAGCGTGCATTGATAATAGAGGAGGGCACATTCCGCATAATCTTGGACTCAATTAGGTAACTGTGTAGAAACAAAGTTTTTCTACCCGTGTCTGTATAACAGCGAATTACAAAATAATGGTTACAGTTAGCAAAAATCCAACTTCACCACGAGATAAGCCATGAAATTCCATACAGGACACATATATTGATTGTACAAATAACATTTGATAACGGTAAAATTATATTGTTCAAAATCAGAGTAATAGTTTTTTTTGCCCACCCTGTATATGATACAAACCCACAAAGAAAAATTATTCCAAAGCTTTTCGTGTATTCAGAAGTACATCTCGTTAGGAAATGTACTTCTGAATACATGAAAGGCCTTGGAATTATTTTTCTTTTTCCTTGTGGATTTGTATCATTTATTCATTTCACCTGTTTAATTGTGAAATTCATCCCATATATATATATATATTATATATATATATATATAAGCAAACAACCACAAGGAAAAGGAAACACAAAGTCTTTGTGTTTCCTTTTCCTTGTGGTTGTTTGCTTATTAATAAGGTCACGTGTTATTTTGTGATTTTAGTGCATATATATATATATATATATATATATATATATATATATATATATATATATATATATATATATATATATATAAAATATGTAACACCCAAGGCCAGGAATCTTGTTTGACTTGGGTCTTATACCCACTCGCCTCTGATGATTTGTCATTAGGATTTGAAGACATGGCACCCTGGCCCGAAAGTTGATCAAACCGGTAATTAAATATTTTCTTGAATGTAACAATACTTCGGAAAATATATAATAATAATAATAATAATAATAATAATAATAATAATAATAATAAAATTATTTGCATTTTTTCTGCGAATGTTTTGCGCAAAAAATTTAGCATTGCTAATTTTTTTTTTTTTATTATTTTAGCAAAAGATCGTAATCCTTCGTAATAGAAGGGAAAATTCAATTAATTTTTAATGTACTTTAATTCCCTCATTTAATTTTTTTGTTTAAGTAATTTAATTAATTTTTTTCCTAATTTTAATTTCAATAATAAACGTTAATTAGCCTAACCTATTATTAAACCTTAAAGCCCTAAGACTTTAATATTAACATAACTGCGCGCATTGTATGCTATTAAAGTCCGATAGTAATCGAGTACAGTACCTGAATGGTGTTCATTCCATTTAATGTAATTCCTATTTCATTTCACGCCCAAAAGTGAGAAATCTGCGAGTGCGGGTTAAGTTAGATTAGGTTGGGTTGATATTAGATTAGGTTAGGTTAATTTCAGTTAGGAAATATTGGGTCTTTTCCGTTTGACGGACTGCTACAGATTTTTACAAAACTCAGTAAATAAATTATTTACAAATTTCATTCTAAGGAAATGTAAGTGAGGTTAGGTTAAGTTTAGTTAAATTACATTATGAATTAGACACTTCCTTAGGATAAAATTTGTAAATAATTGATTTACCGAGTTTCGTAAAAATCTGTAGTAGTCCGCCAAACCGAAAAGAACCGAAATATTAGCCACATTGTCAATTGGCGGCTTTACCGTGAATGCGGGTGACATTTTTTCTCAAATCAAGAAACTCCTTTTTTCTTTTTTTTTCAGATTGGATTTCCCATTTCTTGGGATGGGAATGGCATTGAGCGGTTGTTAATCTGCTGAAATGTCAGTCACCTAAGACTTAAACTAGCTACGAATTTGTGAGTAAATATAAAATGAGGAATAGATAGAAACTAGTGATTTAAAGTTGAACAAATTATTATTAGTCCTTTGGCAAGTTCAATATGATGCTTCAAGATTTATATTTGATTTACATACATTATTTTCAATTCACGAAGAGAAAATCTGCCAGATTTTGCAAACTGGGTAGTTATTATTATTTTGTTTTATGTAAGGTGGGGGTTAAGGGCGAGTGCCCGACAAAGTAACTCCTCCGCGGAAGGAGAGAGCCAAAAACAAGTTCTCCAAGGCTCAATGATGCCATTTTTTTTAATATAAATTTTGAAAGATTGCGTAGTGTGTAATATAATGTATGTGTACTAAGGAATAGAGGGAGAAGCGTGTGTTTGAGAGTAGTAGATGAGACACGGAAAAAGATCAGCTAAGGAGGACAGTGACACGAGAAACGGGAGCTCCAGCACTCCCTGTCTCCTGCCTAACATTCCCCCCTCGGAGTAATTACCTGGTCGATTGGTGTCTACAATCTCCTCCTGATGATTTATATGCTAAGACTGAGTAAAATGGTCTTTCTGAATTAGTGGGGATAAAATATTAATGTTAAATGTTAAATGTTAACGTTAAATAAAATTAAACGAGCATGTAAAAAAGTTATTACATCCAAATTACACCCCAGTGTCTGTTCTTTCTTTTCGTCACATTTCAGCCACCTAGTTGAGTGTACCTGTAAGTAGTCTTTTCTGTCTCTCAAAAGCTACCTTACTCATACCAATTCTAGATCTTACTTCCTTATTACAATCTCCATTGGTAGTTAATAAACTTCCCAGATATTTAAACTGCTCAGCTTCTTCTAAGGTCCGATTTCCTATTGTTAGGTTCATTTGTGCTCCTTTCCTTCTTGCAATTTTCATTACCTTTGTCTTCGTCTCATTAATTCTCATTCCGAATTCTTCCGCCGTTGTTGTCAAGCTATTGACCATTCTTTGCAGTCCTTCCTCAGTACTACAAACAAATGCCTTGTCATCCGCAAACCTTACAGATTTGACCAATTTACCTCCCACTCTGATTCCTCTTTCAGATCTGAGAGTGCTTCTATTATCATTGCTTCCGCATAGATGTTAAATAACACAGGACAGGGAGCATCCTTGCTTGACCCCTCTCCCAACCAATCCAGGCTCCGATTCTCCTCCTGCAACTCTAACATTCACAGTCTGGCCAAGATATAGATTTTTTTATCAGCCTACGGTCCCTCCAGTCAACATTAATATTCTTCAATATTTCCATTAGTTTCCTGTATTGGACTCTGTCAAAAGCTTTTTCAAAGTCAATAAAACAAACAAACATTTCCTGATCATGTTCCAGCACTCTCTCTCCCGTCATTCTCATAATACCAATAGCTTCTCTTGTTCCAAACAGAGAAATAAATATACTGTATATGACATTAAAAATATTTCCTATAATTCCGGACTTTTGAAACACCCTGTACAATAGCGCTCATTAAGTATTCGTGCAGAGAAATATTTCAGTTATATTCGTTCTTCTCTTTTGAACCATGCATAGGATCAGGGACGCTTTTAACATAGGTGCAATCGATGCAGTGCACCGACGGGCCCCTTGTCCTTATTCATTGTAATGCAACAGTCACTAAAGAAACCTAATACAAAATTCAAACAAATATTGATAAGCATCTGTTATTTTATTTCAGATGACACAAATAAATTATGCTCAGAACCTTGCACAGAGAATTCTGAAATTTTAAAAACGTCCCTGCATAGGATAGTCATGAAAAATTTACTGCTTGTTTGAAAGAATTTATCAGATAAAAGATTAATTTAACTCCAAAAATATAATTTAAAACATCAAAAATTTTGAGGAAAATAAAAAAAAAAGTTAAAATGCAAGTTTTCTTTTTTAATAATAATAATAATAATTTTTATTCAGAAAGAACACATCACATAAGATATACAATCTATCCATACTGGTCTACACAATGTTGGAATTAACGTTTCATTGTAGTTTAATTACAGTATTTTTATCTGAATAAGCCGATGGGAAGCATGACAGCTTTTTAGGCAAAAGTCTTTGAGATTCATTTCTATTTTTACGTAGAAAAATATCAAATATAAATAGAATTTGTGGAAAATAAAATAATGTTGCATTTAGTTAACTTTGTCATTACAAATGAAAATTGAAATAATCTTTGAAATAATAGAAAATGATAATAGAAATAATAATAGAAATAATAGAAAAGGAAAATAGTGAACAATACAAATCATGATACAATCTTAAAGTTACAAAGATACAGATGAGTGAGGCATATTATAACTATGGCGTAATATATTGGAAACATTTAACATCTAATTTATATGGTTTACGATTGCACCCATTTTAAGATTATGAAATTTGCATATATAATAGGTGATTTTCATTGTTTAATAATATTTACAAGTTGCACTATATATATATATATATATATATTTTTTTTTTAATTGGGGTTGTTTAACCTCCTTCGCAACATCTAAGGTCATATGACGGAGGGGTTATATATATATATAATATATATATATATATATATATAATATATATATATATATATATATATATATATATATATATATATATATTATATATATATATATATATTAGGAGAAGTTTATAAAGTGTTTCGTTAATAAGTTGCGAAAAGAAATTAGTGATGGTGCTTGTCTGATGTTTAGAGTATAGCGTTCCGGATATCTACCCCTGTGGAAGGAGAGGGCATTTCCTACAATTTGCATGGAATAATTTGGTTTATGTATGAAATCATTGGGAAGCCTTCTGTTATGATTATGGTTGATCTGATGTTGGGTAATTGCCCTGTGAATGGGCGAAGTATAGTTTCTATTATTAGCAACTTTGTACATACTGATACCAACAGTAAGTTTATACAGATCATTTAGTTTTAGAATATTTAAGTTTCTGAACATTGGAGCGGTATGAGATCGTCTGTTATCATTGTCTGAGAGAGTTCGTAAACATTTTTTATGAATTACTTCTAGCGAATACAGTATATAATTCTTTGTACTATCCCATGCTGTGATTCCATATTGCGAGTGTGGATGGATAAATGAGTAATACAGGGTGTACATAAAGTCAGGATCTATTTTTGTGAAGCACTTGGAAATTATATGGAATTCAATCATAAAATGATAAAGTGGTAACATTTATTAAATAATTAAGAGTAGGATTCGACGTGACGCCCATCAGTATCCCTGCACAGCTCAAATCGTTCCGCAGCATTTCTAAACACATTCTGGGGCATTTGCGGGGTTATGTTATCTGCAGCAGTTCGTATACGTGTACGTAAGTTTTCAAGACTCGTAATCTTCGTCTGATAGACGTGCGATTTGATAAAGCCCCATGCAAAGAAATCTAAAGGGGTTAATTAAATCTGGTGGTCTCGCTGGCCAAGGTCTGTTGCTTCCGCGTCCGATCCAGCGATTTGGAAAACGTCCATTTAGATAATCCTGAACAATTTTGGCATAGTGACAAGGAGCACCATCATTTTGATAGACGACGGGGATAGGATTGTTAGTACCGTCGTTTATCAACATGATGGTGCTCCTTGTCACTATGCCAAAATTGTTCAGGATTATCTAAATGGACGTTTTCCAAATCGCTGGATCGGACGCGGAAGCAACAGACCTTGGCCAGCGAGATCACCAGATTTAACCCCTTTAGATTTCTTTGCATGGGGCTTTACCAAATCGCACGTCTATCAGACGAAGATTACGAGTCTTGAAAACTTACGTACACGTATACGAACTGCTGCAGATAACATAACCCCGCAAATGCTCCAGAATGTGTTTAGAAATGCTGCGGAACGATTTGAGCTGTGCAGGGATACTGATGGGCGTCACGTCGAATCCTACTCTTAATTATTTAATAAATGTTACCACTTTATCATTTTATGATTGAATTCCATATAATTTCCAAGTGCTTCACAAAAATAGGTCCTGACTTTATGTACACCCTGTAGAGTGTGAGGAGGGCATTTTGGGGAATTGTAGTTTTTTTTTTTTAGTTTAAACATAATGTAGAGAAATCTTGATATTTTTTATTTGATATGTTGTGTGTGGCTTTTGAAATTTAATTTTTCATCTAACTTGATGCCAAGAACGTTAACTTCATTTACTTTTGCAAGAGGAGTGTTTCCAATTATTAATGATGATTGCACGATTGCAATATTTTTTTAGTTACGATCATATACACGACGATTTTGTCAAGTTCAGTAAAAGCTTATTTGCACACATCCCTTTATAGACATGATCACCTGGTCACTTCGTTCATTAGGTAATTGATATCGTGGTGTGTGGAAGTGAGTGTTGTATCATCTGCATATTAATACAGTCTAATGTTGTTGATCGATAAAAATCATTTACATGCATTAAGAAGAGTAAGGGTCCAAGGATTGATCCTTATGGAACTCCACTTTCCAATATAGCATATTCTGATGAAATCTCATTTACTTTAACGTACTGGTGACGATTAGATAGATATGACGTAAACCAATTTAGCATATTTCCCCCTTATGCTATATGTGTTTAATTTGTCTAGTAAAATATCATGTGAGCGAATCAAAGGCTTTCGACAGGTCACGGAAAACTAAGATTGTGTGTTTTTTGTAGTTTAGGTTTATATAGATATTTTCTTACATTTATTTACAAAATTATTTAATACTTTGTGTGGCCACCTCAGGATTGAAGAACTTAAATTTTTTATCAGTAGTTGGCTGTTTATTGATTAGAGACTGTTGGCAATTCTGAATTCTAGAATTTTCTCCGTCAATCTTCATAGAAGAGGGATAACTGTACAAGCCATTAGTAAACAATGGGTCGTCGTGATAAAGAGCTGTCTACAGATCTTAAGAGATCTGTTATTGTTTATTGCTGCACACGAATCTGGGTCATACATTGAGAAAGAATGGGTCACACATTGAGAAAGAATGGTCTGCATGGAAGAGTTGCACGAAGAAAACCTCTGCTCCGAAAAGCGCACAAAGAAGCTCGTTTAAAGTTCGCAAAGGATCATCAAAGTGATGAATTTACATTCTGAAAGAAAGTTCTCAGGACAGAGACCAAAATTGAATTATTCGGGAACAACGAGCAACGGGATGTTTGGCGAAAATAAAATACTGCATTCGAGGAAAAAAACATCCTTTCAACGATGAAACTTGGTAGTGGTAGTTTGTTTCTTTGGCGATGCTTTTGTCCTTCTGGTCCAGGAAAGCTTGTTGTCATTAATGAAATCTTGAATCTAATTAAATATCCGGAAATTTTAGAAGAAAATGTATTGCCTTCAGTTCGCGAGTTGCGAATGGGTCGCAGTTGAGTACTGCAATAAGATAATTATCCAAAACATGAAAGTAAGAGCACCATGAAATGGCTTCAACAAAAGAATTTCAAACTTCTTTTAGTCAAGAATTTATGGTTTGGTTTGAAAAAAGCCGTTCGCAGGAGAAATCCTTCGAATCTGAATGAATTGCAACATTTCTCTTTAGATGAATGAGCTAAAATTTCTACTGAGAAATGTCGAAACGTTGTAGAAGAATACCCAAAACGAATCACTGAAGTCATTCAAACAAAAGGTAGACACAGAAAGTATTAAATAATTTTATATGTAAATGTATGAAAACTTTTGCATTTTAACTGCTTTTTATTATTTTCCTCAAATTATAATTTAATGTTTTACATTATATGTTAAAATATAGTTAAATTATTTTATTTGTTAATTCTTTTCAAACGAACGGTAAACTTTTCATAACTATCCTATGCATGATACAAACGATAAGGACGAATATATCATAATTGAAATATTTATCTGTCCGAATACTTATGAGCGCCACTATATATATATATATAATATATATCTATATATATATCTACACATGGGATGAATTTCACAATTAAACACGTGAAATGAATGAATGCTGCAAACCCACAAGGAAAAAGAAAAACGATTCCAAGGCCTTTCCCTGACGAGGTGTAGCTCTGAATACACGAAAGGCCTTGGAATCGTTTTTCTTTTTCCTTGTGGGTTTGCAGTATATATATATATATATATATATATCTTACTGTAAAGAACGACGCTTGTGTAGAAGAGCGTTCCGCACAAGATGAGGAGGGAGAACGAACAAATGAAAAATGAAGTACCACCCGGGAATCGAACCCGGGATCATCCGATTGCCGGTCAGATATGCTATCCACTACACCATGGACCTCGATCAATCAGAAGTCGTAATTCTCCTACATACAAGCAGAAACCAATGCCCTGAGGGGGCACCTTCGCATGCCGTATATATATATATATATATACAAACAAACGACATTTGAAGATGACCTTATCAATTTAATTTTCTCTTCTTCAAGAAACCCCAAATTAGGATCGAAAATGACGATGATAAAAAATAAAAATTTTAAATTTTACTAAATTTTCTCAGAAACAACCGTAAATCGGGCCAAAATCTTTGAAATCCGATTAGGCTTTCCTAATTTGCGGATTCATTTTGGAGATTAACTGTTTAATGGAAAAGTTTGAAGGTTCTAAAACGAAATGAGATGTTTCGAAATTCAAGCATTAAAAATTAAATCATAAAAATCATAATAATAAAAATACATCATCACAACGTGCGCATCTCCGCATAAGCGAGGTATCGACTTTTTAAAATTCAAATATCTAAAACCTAATTTAACCTTAGTGACATAGTGACATCGAACCAAGAAGGGCGTGATAACGGTTTCGGACACGATTGAGGGCTCGAATGGTGTTTTTTGTTAAGTCATTAAAGAGCGAGGCGGTTACCGTGGTGGACTCTGAGCAGTGAGGCTCCAGCTTCCCTTCCGCATGCTGACTCCTGCGTTGAGTAGAATTGGCCGTTTATCCTATTAGCGCTCCAGCTTAAGGTGACCCTCGGGGGCAAATGAACTTCTTGGCTGTTACATTAAAGAGTGAACTCGCTAATCTAGCTTAACCTAACCTAACCTAGCGACAGCGTAACCTAATCTAATCAGGATAAACGTATCTGTTTCCAACAATAAAAATGTTTCGAGATCTTTTTCTTATAATCTTTTTAACATTCCGAGTAGCAAAAGTGTTAACTAACAAACAAAAAAAAAGGTTACGTCGTGGACAGTGTCGTAACACCGCTTCCCGTTGATCAGCGAAGTTAAGCGACATTGTGCCTGGATAGGAGACCGTCCTCCGTATCCAGATTATGTAGCGACCCGTGGTTCGGATCCCACGATTCCCCTCCGTCAATGACCTTAGATGTTGCGAAGGAGGGTTAAACAAACCTATCATCATTATTATCACAAAAAAATTACCCGACAACATATGTGAATTAACACACACTCGACCTCACTTATGCCCAGTTGCCTACGCAAACACACACACACACACACACACACACACACATCGTTTATTTTTCGGCAATAAAAATTATTGCAGTTTGAAAATACATGTTAAATTCCGAAACGAATAAATAGGATTCCTAAAAGAATAAAAGCTAAACCCGAGTCAGTGCAAACTTTCTGTTGAAGTATTACATAAAAACTGTAAATACAGTATGTTCAGGAAACATAATTTACACGTAACTTTAACAATATTTGAAGATATTTGCAAATTTGATATAAAATTAAATGAACATTATGTAAGGGGACATTTTAAATTGAAATAATATCAATTCGAAGAAAAAATTACTGTATATACTTAATTCAGTCATATATATATATATATATGAATAGAAACGACATAAGTATTAAGGAACGTTTCTGCACACGAGGAGGAGAGATAACGAAATAATGAAAAATGAGGCGAACCGCCTGGGAATCGAACCCAGGGCCTTCCAATTGCCGGTCGGACGCTCTACCATTATGCTACGGACCTCACTCAATCACAAATCGAAATTCTCCCAAATAGGGCAGAAACCAATGCCCTCAGAGAGCACCCTCGCAAATCGTGAATATGCGCAAATAACTGCAATGACCGCGCAGTATATAAATGAATAGAAACGACATAAGTATTAAGGAACGTTTCTGCACACGAGGAGGAGAGATAACGAAATAATGAAAAATGAGGCGAACCGCCGGGAATCGAACCCAGGGCCTTCCAATTGCCGGTCGGACGCTCTACCATTATGCTACGGACCTCACTCAATCACAAATCGAAATTTCTCCCAAAATAGGGCAGAAACCAATGCCCTCAGAGAAGGCCCTGGGTTCGATCCCAGGCGGTTCGCCTCATTTTCATTATTTCGTTATCTCCTCCTCGTGTGCAGAAACGTTCCTTAATACTTATGTTCGTTCTATTCATTTATATACTGCGCGGTCATTGCAGTTATTTGCGCATATTCACGATTTGCGAGGTGCTCTCTGAGGGCATTGGTTTCTGCCCTATTTGGGAGAATTTCGATTTGTGATTGAGTGAGGTCCGTAGCATAATGGTTGAGCGTCCGACCGCAATTGGAAGGCCCTGGGTTCGATTCCCAGGCGGTTCGCCTCATTTTTCATTATTTCGTTATCTCTCTCCTCGTGTGCAGAAGAAACGTTCTAATACTAATAACTTATGTCGTTTCTATTCATTTATATACTGCGCGGTCATTGCAGTTATTTGCATATATATATATATAGAGAGAGAGAGGAGAGAGAGAGAGAGACTGACTGGGTGCTGGTTAAGTGTGGGTCTACCTACGATTGGTTAGGTTTAATCATGATATTTTCGTTAAAACTAACGAAAATATCATGACTAAACCTAACCAATCGTCAAGGCGATTGACAATGGGATGTAAACAAACGATTAGTAAACACAGAAGAATAATTAAAAAGGTAGACCGCCGAATCGTAGGTAGACCGCACACTTAACCAGCACCGACTGACTGTCCCTAAAAGTTAAAAAGGTGGTCGCCTTTCACACCAGAAATCATATTAAATCCTTTATATTGTCGTTAAAATGAGAAGTAGTTTATTTAAATGTGATGAGTGATCTTTTACAAATTCGATTGAACAAAGGTGTTAAGAAAAAGTTGACAATACGAAAATAGAAAAAATGCTAAATTCATTTCACAAATTAGTCAAATCGTAATTTTACGATCAACTTTGGGATCAATCGTCGATTCAGGGTAAACCTTGCATAAAGTAGAGAGTGATCTTGTGAGAGTATCCACTTCATGCACACACACACACACACACACACCATATATATAATAAAAGTCGCGCATCATAGGAATTTTCAGTGTTGATTATAATATATTTTTTTCTTTTAGGTAGGGGATGGCTGCGAAATTAACAATAGACGAGAGGGTGAGCTTGGTTTCACTGTATGGAGTACCAGTATTACAAATCGATGAATCGGTACAGAATTTAAATTCTGTACCGATTCATCGATTTGTTGTACCTGGTATTTCATACATTAAAACCAAGCTCACCCTCTCGTCTAGTTAATTTCGCAGCCATCCCCTACTAAAAGAAAAAAATAATATTATAATCAACACTGAAAATTCCTATGATGCGCGAATTTTGAGCCACCCTGTATATGCTTAGTGTTTTTGAAGTCGAGTGAAAAATCGAACCGACTTAATTTCTTGTCTTGTTTGCTCACACTCTCGTGAAACATTAAAAATATTAATAAAGTATTAAAAAAATATTATTAGAATCCTTTCATATTTGACACAAAAGAAAGAAAATATCAAAGAAAAATAACCAAAAATCTTTTCCATTTTGTCTTTCGCATAGACTTAAAAGACAAAAATTATAATTAATAAAAGAAACCAATATTTAAAAATTGGCAAAAAAAAAATTTTCTTCAAAGATTTTTTTTCAAAAAAAACCTTGCAAATGCTGATGGGAAATGCACAAACTATGCGTGTAAAATGATGTAATTATTATATATTTCCTATTATTCTGAAACACACTATATAAATTCACACCTTTAAGAACAAATGAATAGCTTTGAAAAGTAATGATCTTTTAGACCACGCACATATATATATATATATATATATATATATTATATATATAATATATATACAGGGTGGGTAAAAAAAAAGTGACCCCTTAGAGGTAAAACTGTCATATTTTAAAAAGTAAGGAGACTCGAGCTCCCAAACTTCATAGATGCTTACCTTAGTATGTTGTTCGTCTTAATTGAGAAGTTGCTCGATGTGTTCCCTTTCCTGCTCAACGCATGCTTCCAAACGTGGCCGCCACTGATCAATACACCTGTTTACATATCGTTCAGACACCTTCTCCCAGCCGAGCAAAATTCTTTCGCGTAGTTCATCTATGTCTCTTATATTAGTATCAGGGATGTCAACTTTGGACTTCAGGGCTTCCCAAACACCATAATCTAGTGGTGAAAGATCGGGGCTACTGCTCTGTGAGCAGGGGCTCCATCTTGTTGGAAGTATATCTTTCACTATCTAACTGATATTCGACGAATTAGTGGTCAAAGATATACTTTCCAACAAGATGGAGCCCCTGCTCACAGAGCACGCCAAACTGTCACATTCCTGAGAACGAAACATCAGATTTTATCGAACCCAATATGTGGCCGGCTAGTAGCTCCGATCTTTCACCACTAGATTATGGTGTTTGGGAAGCCCTGAAGTCCAAAGTTTACATCTCTGGTACCAATATAAGAGATATAGATGAACTACGCGAAAGAATTCTGCTCGGCTGGGAGAAGGTGTCTCAACGATATGTAAACAGGTATATTGATCAGTGGGCGTCCACGTTTGGAAGCATGCGTTGAGCAGAAAGGGGAACACATCAAGCAACTCCTCAATTAAGACGAACAACATGCTAAGGTAAGCATCTATGAAGCTTGGGAACTCTAGTCCCCTTACTTTTTTTAATATGACAGTTTATCTCTAAGGGGTCACCTTTTTTTTACCCACCTGTGTATGTGGAAGAGCGGGTCTAGTCCTTGAATGAAAATTTATTTGCAAATTTCTATACACCCTGTTACCATCATCAGTGCTATAGAAACAACAACAATGATTAATGCATATTACATTTGTAAAGTTTATGTTAAGGTTAATTAATAATTTCACTTAACATTACAATATCATATTTAACCTACACATTAATTAATAGGTCGCGTTCGTTGACCTGAGCGTTGTGCCAGTTTCTGGCTCTTTGACTGATTATATACCGGGTGTCCCATTCGAAATGAAACAACTTTGAAACTCTGTAATTTTTAAAGTATTAATGTGAGAATACTGAAACTTTGCCAGTTACTACCCCATATGCATAAGTTTTTGTCATAATATTTTTGTTTGTTTCAGATTGAATTATGTTACCCCACAAGAAAAAGCGAAATGCGTGTTATGGATGGCCGAGTTGAAGTCCCCTACTCTGGTGCAAAGGCGATTCCGTACAACCTTTCACAAGGAACCACCCACCAGAAAAGACCTATATGCATGGACCAAGAAATTTGAGGAGACTGGCAGTGTTCTAATGGAACACTCTGGAGGGCGAACAAGATCATATGAAACTTTATGACATTGACTATTTACTGTGTGAATATTACATTGCTTGCATTATTCAAAAAATTATAAGGTTTCAAAGTTGTTTCATTTCGAATGGGACACCCGTATTATTAACCCTTTTGCGCTGATATTTTTAAATGTGCGTCTTCGAACTCGTGAATGGGGACGTACCGCGTACGTCCTCGGCGCGAAAGGGTTAAATATTGCTCGTCATTATAAAAATGTACTTAAAATAACTGCCATGAACAATCCATGGTAAAATGCAAATTTTAAACATAAATTGAATTTAAAATTTAAATGGATTAAAAACACTTAAAATAATTGTTAAAATCACAATAAAACACGAGTTAATCAAAGTTTGCAAAATATAGCGAGCGTGAGGTAGAAAAGAAGCGAATCACGAAGACGAATGACAGTAGATCGTTTTAGTTGGTTGGTTGGTTGAAAATTTAGTTGGTACGACTGTTTTAAAATGTTATTGTTATTAAAGAGGATATACTCCTTGAAATCTGGTTTACGTTTAAAAATTCTTATGGTCTCTAAAAGGGGGAGTTATATTTATTTGAATGAGTAATAATAATTGAAGAATTTATCCGATGTAATTGAATAATTACGGTAATAACAATGTTCACGAATAATTGAATGTAATGAATTTAGTTTAATACGACTGCTCCAACTATGGTTGAGTATCTTCATTTTAGGGGAGTAAAGTAAAGTTTTTAGGGTGGCGCACAAGTCGGGCACCATAGGAATTTTCAGTGTTGATTATAATACTGTATATTATTTCTTTTTCTTTTAGGTAGGAGATGGCTACGAAATTAACAACAGATGAGAGGGTGCGCTTGGTTTTAAATGTCAGTACAGTATATATATATATATATATATATATATATATCTATATATATATATTATATAATATATATTAGTGGGGACCGGATATCCGCATCCGCCGATATCCGCATCATTTTTAACATCCACATCCGCACTTCTGACTGCGGATGTTGTGCGGATATAACCTCTAATAAATTATGCAATTTACAATTAAATTAGCTTATTTATAAAGTAGCTTATAAGGCCCAGTCATGCACATTTCATGTAAAGTATTAATTATATTATTAATGAACAAACAAATATATAAACCTCAAAATGTAAATACCATTAAATCAACAAATACAATACTGCCTGTGCGCGCTGTGCGTACTCCACTGATTTTTTTTCACAGCAATACAGTAACTTTCAGAATGAAATTGTTGTATAAGATCAAGCAGTCTATCGTGTTTCGAACAAGATTATTGTAAATAAATACAAAAATAGCAAATTCTTTAGCAAAAATAAAAATGCTAATTTTCTATAGCAAACACATTGCAAAATTTGCACAATTCCTAAAATTAGCAATTGAAAATTGAATGAAACTTGTTCATTGAATTTCTGTAGCTGAAACTCTTGAGAAAAGTTATTATTTTTATCATAATGAAAACATTAATATTAATTTTAATTCTTATGCATTGCCTGCCATAATAGTAATATCACGAAATTTTAAAAATTATGTCATATATTCATAATTCTATATTATATTGATAGATTAACTAAATATCCTGCATCCGCATCCGCGGATATTGAAATTAAAAATCCGCATCCGCAGATGTTGAAAAACTGACATCCGGTCCACCACTAAATATATATATATATATATATATATATATATATATAATATATATATATATTTTTTTTTTTATTGGGGTTGTTTAACCTCCTTCGCAACATCTAAGGTCATACGACGGATGGGACCTACAGCTTTACGTGGATCCGAACCAGGGGGTCGCTACATAATCTGGGCGCGGAGGCCGGTCTTCCATTCAACTACTACCCAAACCCAATATATATATATATATATAGAGAGAGAGAGAGAGAGAGGGGGGACAAATAGACACCTTTGTTTTTTTCATATTTTTTTTTATTTGATAATGAAAGTCAATAAATAATAACAAATTTATTGAATCAATATATTTAGAATCATGTTACTTTTCCCTTTGCATTGCGTAAAACTGACACACGTTCTCGCATTCAATTGAAGAGCTTTGCCATTTGTTCTTGAAGAAATCGAAAATCAATGTAGTGTCTATTTACTTTTGTCAACTCTCTCTGTCTTATATATATATATATATATATATATATATATATATATATATATATATATATATATATATATAATTTTCTTGGCTACAATTGCCTAAATTTCAGTAAACATAAAATATCGTCTTGTTTAATTTAGGAAGTTTCTCCTTTGTATGATGCACCAATTAAATGCATTAACATGTACAAGCGCCATTTGGAAAGGAGATGTTAACCTCTTTTAACACGGCGTTTATAATTCAAGAAGTTGAGCGCCATTCCCTCGTAATTGCGAAATTCCTTTTATAATTCGTATTTTCCCCCTTACCAACATCAGTCAATTAATGCGTTAGTTTGTTTTCCTCCTCGTGCAAGTTAGGCGTAATTGCAGTTTCCAACCAACCGAAAATTTCCTGTTCAAAGTTGTCTCGAACGGTTAATTGGACGATGTTTAACGGAATCACGTTTGAATTTCCCGCTTAAAATGGAGTTTACAAAAACCCATTACATTTCTTCAGGGCCAAAGGCATCAGAATGCGTTCGCTCATATTTGTTAGTCGGATAAAATAAGAGAAAAGATATTTGATACAAGTTTACAATTTACTTATTTTAAGTTATAAATAAGTTAGTCTATTTGAGATGTGAATTTGTTTATTAAAATGTCCGCATGTTCTTATTTCACGCAGTGAACTAACACGACTCGCTTACGTTTGGCATCGAGTTCCAGGTAGATTTTTATGTTCATTATGACTACGAAATCCCTCATAAAAATTAAAGTACAAGTGGAACGCTTAAACCAAATTAATAGAGTGCTGTTTGCTTTGGATCTGCGTAAAAATTTTAAACGTTTTTATGTAAATAACTTAAATACAAATTTTGTGATTTGCAATATTTTATGAACAGAACTTTACAGAATTTAAATGTGTTTAAATCATCATCATTATTAATAATAATAATAATAATAATAATAATAATAATAATATTATTATTATTATTATTACAGCTTAGTAGTTTTTATTTTTTTCCCTATTATCGCGCAGTTAAAAGATAATACAAATAATTGCTAAAAAAAACAAAAAATTGTCCTCACTATAAATTTTATTAAACGTTGAAACATATATACAACGAAACTGCCGATAAATGTGTATTGAATCACAAGTTTCAAATAAGGCTACAAACTGGGCATAAAATGTATAATCAACTGTCTAATAAGATTTAGAGTGTAATATTAAATAAATACGTGGTAAGACGTAAAACCAACAACCAACCAACCAATTCACCCTTTAATGTAAAAATAATTTACTTTCCTGTTATAAAAATTATATGGTACAAATACAAACAAAAGAATTTAATGTATTAATGTAATGTAATTCGTCAATTATATTGTAAAATAATTCGCAGTTTTCTTTTGACAAATTTGAAATGTTTTTACACTTGGATGCTGTTGTAAAGTAATAGACGGAAGTGGGATCAGAATCTGGGGAATTAGGGGAGAGCAATCTGCCTTTTGACCTTTGCTCTCCCTCTTCGGTTCCTCTTGCTTTTCTGGTATATGACCTCGTAGGAATGGATGAAATTCTCTCCCTCGTCCTGCGGGAGGTGCCGTTCCGTTGTTGGCGCTGGTTTGCCTCGGTTTTAGGGGGTCTGGGTTCTGCCGCTTCTCTCTTGGGTTAGAAGGGTCTGGTCTTCAAACTCCCAAACCTACGAAGAGAACTTGTTCTCATCTAGAGCAACTTGGCTAAGCATTCTTGGTTGAGTCAAAGCATCTCTCTCTCTCTCTCTCTCTCTCTCTTCTCTCTCCTCTCTCTCTCTCTCTCTCTCCTCTCTCTCTCTCTCTCTCCTTACGCTCCCATTTCTTTTCTTCGCTCTCTCTGCTCCGTTCCTCGTCTTTAGCTTTCTCATTTCTCTTCTCTCTTTTCTTTTTTTTTATGGAATTTGGCATGTTTCTGTTTCTAATATTCACTCCGACACGATACAACAGAAAAAATTTGCCTATAGAAGCACCAGCAAAACCACTTTCATTTTCAGTGTATAATGTCTGATTACTTTTCAATGGGCACAGTTTCATTCGAATGCGTGAGCAGTAGGCATAAAAGACTAAATAGCGGTCAACGAAGAAACCAGGCTGGGATAAAGTATTCAGCGTGGAACTGATTTTTAATTAAATTTTCATGATTTTTCAAAATGGTTAAAACGACGGGTGACAAGAGCGAGCTTTACTTTCAAATATGGCGACTCGAATAGTTTTAACAGTTAACGAAGTCACCAGTTAGATTGGTTAATTTGGGTCAACTTGCCTGTTTTTCATTTTCTGGTTTTCATTTTCCTGAAACTCGTTTGCACAAAATCAACTCAAACTGTTTGTTTATTTTAATGTTTTTAACGCTGAACAAATCTTTCGACTACAGTTATGACTGTTTTTCTATAATTGGTATTTACTTAGGTCTTTTTTACTCGTGCGATGATGTCTGAAATTCTCTATTATTTTAGTATGCATATACATTATTTTACACAGTAGATTTTTTATTCACACACTTATTCCCTACCTATATTGTATACGAAATAAGAACATACTAAAATCATAAACATAATGATATTTACATATGATAAATAAAAATATATTAAATGAAAATAGCACGCATCTTTTCTTCACTCTTTCGGATGGTGCGTATTAGAGATGGAACCCGGTTTTTAACCGGTGATCAAAATTTGTAATCATCATCGAAACCGACGATAAGAACCGGTTTTCACATTTTTGCGCGAGTCTCCGATCACTTTGGTCCATTTTTTATGAAACAAACGTTTCCAAACGTTTAAAAACATAGTAATTACGTTTGCATCGTTTCGTATAGTTTTTTGTTTGTTTATAAGTGTAAATAAGTGATGCTTCAGTCTTGAATGTTATGTGGATGATTGCACATTGACCAGTCAAGATTCTAAGATTTAACACTCCATCATGTCAAAGAAATCAAATGCTTGGTATCATTTCACTCGTAAGAATAAAGAAGAAGCAGAGTATATGACATGTCACAAAGTTTTAAAGTGTTGTGGAGGTTCTACTTCAAGTTTATCATCCCACATGAAAAATATTCATGGCATAAACATCGACCAGATTAATCAGCCATTGAAGAAACAAAGAACAGTGGAAGAGTTTCTGCAAAAAAAAAGTCCATAGAAGAGGAAATTTCGAAACTTGCGTGTGTAGATGGACTGAGTTTCCAATCAATTGCTAAAAGTGAATTCATTCAAGAAAGTCTAAGAAAGATAAAATACGACAAGCCTCATCCAACTTCCCATAATGGTGTCAGAAAAATAGTGCTTAGTTTTTATGAGAAAAAGAAACATGAATTGGTCAACTACTTCAAGAATCAGGTGAGACAAGGAATCCGCTATTCATTAACTATGGATGAGTATACATCTTTGCAAAACCAAAGATATATTAATATTAATGTTCATGATGAAAATCAACATTGGTCTCTTGGTCTCATGAAAATAAATGGTTCTCTCGATAGCACCAAAACTAGTGCAATCGTTAGGAAAAGATTGGAAGACTTTGGCTTGGACCTAGATAAGCATATCGTGGGTTGCACCATCGACGGTGCCTCAGTAATGGTCAAATTTGGAAGAGAAATAGTACCTGATCACCAGCAATGCATTGCACATGCTATACATCTCGCGGTGTTGAAGGGGAAAGTGCCCTTAACCCTGAAGATGAAGCCATCGAAGAAGATTAACACTCTGCACATGAGTTAAGCGAAGATGAGTGTGAAATTTTATGCACTGATACAATTTTTGAGTCCGACATAGTGTAGATGACGTAATTGTTTTTCCAAAACTTCGAGAAGATTACTTGAAAGTAATAAATAAGGTGAGAAAAATCTGCCGCATATTTCGAAAGTCTCCTTTGAAAAATGAGAGATTGCAGGATTTTGTCAAAGATGAATTTAATGGAAAGGAAATGAAGTTTATCCTTGACTGTAGAACGAGGTGGAACAGTCTTTTGGCCATGATAGAAAAATTTTTGAAACTCAAAAATTGCATTCCAAAGGCCCTCAGAGTGATACGCTCAACAGAGACGATTTCAGATGAAGAATGGAATGTTCTAAAGAGCCTCTTTGACACGCTTCGTCCACTGGAAATTGTTTTGAAGGGACTCTGTTCCGAAGAAATTTGCTCAAAGCTGAATCTTCCATGAAGTTCATTTTGGATAAATTTGAAAGCAAAAACAATCCTTTAGCTCATCGAGAAAAAAAAAAGAAGCTGTCGCCTTGCTGAGTTTTCTCCACAATCCCGAGGTCTTGAAAAATGAATCATCAGCACCGTTCCTCTTTCCTTCAAGACGAACACTTAAGAAGTATGCGGATCATACATTTAAGAGGCTTTTTCCAGAAGCTTGCCAGATTTCAGAAACAGACGACCAAGTCCAATCAATTGTTTCGAAACTCGAAGATTCACAATGCAGCTCAGGTCGTGAAGTAAATGATGACGATCAACTTATGAACGAGTACATGTGTGAGATGAACAAACTGAAAATGAAACCCAAGAAAGATTCTTCTGAGACCTTTGACGTAAACAATGAATTCAAATATTTTGAAGCTACTTTGAATAGAAACGAAAATTTGGATCGAATGTACGAGGCGTTGCTTACAATAAAAGCTACCAGCGTAGAGTCCGAGAGTGTGTTTTCAGCTGCTGGTTTATTCGTCACAAAGATTCGATCAAGAATGTTAGATCAGACACTTAATGCTCTTTGTTTTCTCAAGTGTTATTTCAAAAATCAAGTTCGATAATAAACTTTTTAATTCAAATGTTACACATACTTGATTGAATCAATTAAAACCTTATTTCTGTTTAATATTTTTATCATTTACCTCCCTAAAAAGCATACAGAATCCCATTGGTGAAAACCGGTAAAAACCGGCTTTAAGAATATAGCGACGGTGAAAAACGGTTTTACACTTTTCGGTTATTTTCCATCCCTAGTGCGTATGGTAGACTCATTCACATGATACTCGCGGCCAAGTGATGTTATGCTCATACCACCACGCAACTTATCTAGAATCTTTATTTTTTCGGCTAATGTCATAACCTTACGACTTTTCTTCTCTTCACTATCACTCGCAGATGCTTTACGTTTTGGTGCCATATTGCTGTCTAAGGGTAATAGCAAAACAACGGCAAAATACGACAAAAAGAATCCAACGCAACTTCACTGAACTTAACGCGGTAGCGGCACTGAGACAAAGGGTGATGCGAGGGGTGACACGAGAGGGAGGGAGATGCGGGTGTTGGAGAAAACACTAGAGCGCGCATTGGCACGCTTACGGCAAGTTTAAGTTATTTTCGGTTTACTCGTGGGTAGGATGCCACTATTTTAATTTACATTTCAGTTGTATATCCTCACGTTTTTATAGCGAGTTAAGGTCAAGATAACTTAACCTTGCATAGGACCTATTTTGACTTCCCAAGTTAGTTAATTTTAACTCACCATTTTTGAGAGGGGATGGATGATGTTCGAAATATTTGTCAGTAAAGCCTACTTTTCCCTTACAATTAGTAAATATAAGTAGTCTGCATTGCATGGGAGCGTGGTTGTGAAATTCTTTATCTTGCTAAATTAAAAATATTAACGCTTTTACTTCGTATAAGAGAAAATGTAAATATTTTTTTCAATCTTGGGGGTGAGGGTTCATTCTTCTTATTAGGCTGTTATTATTATTATTATTTATTATTATTATTAATTATTATTATTATTATTATTAGTAGTAGTAATATTATTATTATTATTATTATTTCGGCTGGTGATGTATTTATGAAAACGCCATAGGTGCTTATTTGGAGGATGTTAATTTCAAACTTAATATGCAGTGTATGTACAGGGTGATTCACTCGCTGGTTGCCTCAGCGGATATATTAGCGATACTCTGGGGCAACCAGCGAGTGAATCACCCTATATAATAGAATTTTGTTTTATCATCTTCTTTTGAACTCGTACATGATCTCTTTGAAGGCACTGTAAATTTGTAGCATACTACTGTAAGCTTATTTTCCGTTTACACTTACAGTATTTACGATTGCTTAATTTTTATTCATACTCTTTTGTATTTGCGGGTAACTTTGAGCACAAATGAAGCCTATAGTTATTATTATTATTATTATTATTATTCCCTTTAACTTAACCATTCACTCTGTTCATGTGTTTAACAGATACAATGTAATCTTAAAAATCTTAATACAAGGAACAGAGGACCAAGCCCATATGCAAGCTTTATAAATTATTGTGCATTTTATGCAAATCTGCATGCCGCATATTCCGAGGGCCGTCTTGTAAAATCCTAAATATTCCAGAGCTGTTGTATCATATATTATATAACACATGTCCGTAGGGAACACTGGCTCTGTATAAAACGAACAGAGAGTATATAAAAGATACAAAGTAAATATAATATCCAAGGAAATTTATTACGAGGAATTTTTAATTTAAAGGAAAAAACGCAACAAGCGAATATCGTCTGCAATATATATATGCAGAGTACTAGGGAAGATACAGATAATAATATAATTCCAAGTTATAGGTTCACTGCATATTCAGAGCTAAATACTCATAAAAGCTTTATATTCAAAGGCGAACTAATTAGGTTTTAAGCTTTGCTATGCAAATGTGGAGAACTACAGTAATAAGCAAAAATCTTCAAATGAACTCTCAAATTTAACTTCTGATGAAATCTTATATTTTGATACGAGAGAAATCTTTGGAGCTTAAATAGGGATTTTTCGCTTTATATATTTTAATCTTTAAATGTATTTTTTTAAAAATCCTTTTTAATAAGATGTAAAGGTTATTTCCACGT
Source organism: Bathynomus jamesi (assembly GCA_023014485.1). NCBI lineage: Eukaryota > Metazoa > Arthropoda > Malacostraca > Isopoda > Cirolanidae > Bathynomus > Bathynomus jamesi. The sequence continues at coordinate 162,208 of JAJOZX010005987.1, read as the reverse complement.
TTTTAGCATTTCTCTACAAAATGAAATGTCAGGCGATAAAGAAAGAAATATGTACGCCGATTTGGGGTGAATGTAAAAATGTTGGAAAGAAGACTTAGTTCTTACGAGAACTGGTATATACGATCGAGTAGGAATGCTTTTAGAAATTAACAGGAGATCAATTGTGTATATATGTTAGCGGTAATAAGCGAAATCAGGCATTAAGATAATACTTAAGCAATAAACTGGAACTAAGAATGCATATAGCATTAGTTACAATGATCACTTTCACTGTTTAGGCCATGTTAGGTTAGGTTAGATTATATTTATTATTATAGATATATATAAATAGGCAATATACTTATGATTATATGCATTCTCAGCTTTCAGCTTATTGCCTAGGATTTAAGCTTAATGCCGTATTTCGCTCGTTGCCGCTACATATACACTGCATGTATCGTGAACTGAAGAAATGTCAAAACAGTTGTACAAATGTCCAAACGTTTTGGATGCTTTAATAAAATCATAAATTAACAGATGTAACTCCGAAATGAGAAGTAAATTGAAAAAAAGGTACAAAAAAAAAAAAAATTAAAGTTCTTGCTTTATAAAAGACGTAGAAAACAAGAGAAAGATAACAGAGATATTTGTAATGTATCATAATACTTTGAACCTTTATTCAACTTAATCCAACTCAATATATATATATAGTTAAAGCTGGTTTTTGCTTCTGCCAGAATTGTTCATTCTGACGGAGGTCATGTTTAACCCCCTATGGACTACTGCTACGAAATATTAAGGTTTCAAACAAAAATTCATAACATGACTGTACAAAACAATCAGTCCACAGATGGTTAATATTAGTTGTTTAGTTTCAAAAGAGTGTATTTCTTTATTTTCTTCTAAATATAAAGTTCTTAAATGCAAATACAAAGTTTTTTCAACTAAACACATTTATTTAATTAATAAAATTGTAATGTAGAGAAAACTATACAGTAAATACCCAATTTGTCAAACGCATTAACAACTCCAGTTAGCGTAACGAGAACAATATACGTTGCGTGAGGGGAGATCGATTCGAATCCGGTAAGAGTAAAAAATTTATATACTAATTTCTGCGTGTATAATGCGCATAATTGACTATATCGTAGTTAAGTTAGAGTTAAATAAAGAAACTTTAATATCAAAATAAAATTTCAGGAAATTCGGTTTGATATGCAGTAAACTCGCATATGACAAATTCCAAATTAAGCACAATTTGCTTAATTAAAACAAATTTTTTCGTTTAAATTTACCCTTTACCGTCCAGTGTCACTTTACTGATTTTGTTTTGGCTAACGCCAGACGATTAGTTTATTTATATTTTTCCAAAATAAAAAAAAATAAAGAGAAAAAAATTAATAAAATTTTTTTATTTGAGGTAAAAGCAAATTATATTTGTAAATTATTCAAACGCGAGATTTTGCTTAAAATCCCCGAAAAACTTCTACCTCCAAAATAAATAAATAAATATATATATACAGGGTGCCCCAGGAATCTTGGAGGGGTTTTATTTGGCTATAACTTTTTTCTTTTTTGATTAATTTATTTATTTTTATTTTTCAATTAAAGTACCCTTGCTGCGATTAATGAAAATGGAATCCTCGACAGTGCAACAAAGAGTGGCTATTGTGGAACTTTATTTGATAAACAACTCTTCCATTGTTGCCGCTCAAAGAGCGTTTAGATTAAAATTCAACACACGTTCCGCTCCTTCTGATCGAGCTATTCGACGGTACGTCACTAAATTTCGTATATGGGAAAGGGTCAGGGAGACGAACCACGGACTGGGCGTCCTCGGACAAGCCGAAGTCCAACTCGGGTTGAGATGGTTCGTGAGAGCGTTGAGGAAAATGTACATCAGTCCGACGACGCATCCAGGAATTAAACATTTCAAGAAGTTCCTTACATCGAATTTTAAGCGAAGATATCAATCTTTACCCGTACAAAATTCAAATTGCTCAAGAAATCAAACCACAAGATCATCAGAGTCGGATAACGTACGCTAATGTGATTTTAGATTTACGCAATGAAATGAAGATTTTCACCAGATATTAAATTTGTAATTAAAGTCGCAATAAATATATTTTTAAGTGTTACACACCTTTTTTTATTTGATCCCCAAACAAAAAAGTTATAGCCAAATAAAACCCCTCCAATACTTCTGGGACACTATATATATATATATATATATATATATATATATCATTGGTTACCAGTTGGGAACCACTGCTTTACAGGTTTGAGAATTCATTCGGCTTTCACGTAAAAACGGTTTTCCAACGCCTGATGGACAAGTTTTTTCAGAAACTAGAGTCTAGTTGCCTTTCGTAGGTTAGAAAGAAGATCTGAAGTTATTTGTTTTCTACGATTCCTGAGGAAACAGTTTCAATAGTCGCTCATCCCGGCTGTTATTACCTTTTTCCAATCACTTCAATGCTTATTGGCAGGACACTTAGTCCGTTTATAATACAGGGTGTACATAAAGTCAGGATCTATTTTTGTGAAGCACTTGGAAATTATATGGAATTCAATCATAAAATGATAAAGTGGTAACATTTATTAAATAATTAAGAGTAGGATTCGACGTGACGCCCATCAGTATCCCTGCACAGCTCAAATCGTTCCGCAGCATTTCTAAACACATTCTGGAGCATTTGCGGGGTTATGTTATCTGCAGCAGTTCGTATACGTGTACGTAAGTTTTCAAGACTCGTAATCTTCGTCTGATAGACGTGCGATTTGATAAAGCCCCATGCAAAGAAATCTAAAGGGGTTAAATCTGGTGATCTCGCTGGCCAAGGTTTTGTTGCTTCCGCGTCCGATCCAGCGATTTGGAAAACGTCCATTTAGATAATCCTGAACAATTTTGGCATAGTGACAAGGAGCACCATCATGTTGATAGACGACGGTACTAACAATCCTATCCCAATCAGCTGAGGTTCAAGGAATTGCTGCAACATGTCCAGATAAATAAGTCCCGTAACTGTAGCTTCAGCAAAGAAAAAAAGGACCATAAACCTTAGATTTTGTTAAACCCATCCAGACATTAACTTAGGCGAGTCTCTCTCCCAATTTTGGACGAAATCATTCCGTCTTTCATTGCCCAAAATTCGACAGTTATGGCGATTTATTTTCCACACGTATGGAAAGTGGTCATCACTAAAGAGAATGTTGTCCATTAAATTATCACTCCAGATTTGTTTCTACGAGATCAGCACACACAGCACTTCGTCGAGGGAAATCTTCCTCATGTAAATCATGTAAAACCTGCAAAGATAGCTTTTCTTCTGCAAATAACTTTCAGAATTTTGTGCACAGATGGACGTCGGGAGGCCGGCCGAGTCTGTGTGATGCAGCACGAACGGACGACGTGGCTCCTCAGTGATAATCCGTCCGGTACTGCATTCACGGTAAGATCTGACATACACGGTCGTCCATCTGATCTTGCTTCATCATTTACAGATCCCGTTCGTTTTAAATTTGTTCACCAATTTTCGTATTGTCTTGTCTATTGGCCCCGGCTTATGAAATCTCCTTCTAAACTTCTCTCTGATGTCATTCTATTTCTTTCCCTCGATTCGCCAAATTACTATTGCCACACGCTCTTCTGTATTCATTCTAAGGGCTTCTGAAAAGAAAAATAGAAAAAAATAATTATTTCACACAAAATAGATCCTGACTTATGTACACCCTGTATTTTAATGTTTGAATAGCGTATCATATGGTCTTGTTTGAAAACTCTTTACTGATATTAACTTTCATAAGGTAACATCAAAGATTATATATAAATAAGATAAGAAACACGATTTTTCATTATTTATCGCATTACCCCGCCAAATGAATAGTGAATACTTGCAACCTAGCGGATGGAGTGAGAACCAAGCTCTGCATAAAGGCACATGCTCATGATTTAGAAGTCTATTAACAAAAGTTTAACATTACGTTAATCTTAAAAAAAATACAAGCTTACACGCTTAATTATTAGGTGATCCGATATCTGATTATATATTAAACAATATACTGTAATAAATATGTACTGAAGTAAAATTTTAAGTTGACGACTTTTTTTTTACGAGTAATTTAGTTCTCCTTCCAAACACCAGATGGCTGAAGAAAGAAAAAAGCTAATGTAAAAGTGGGGGGAGTTTTGGATCTTGTTATAAATAATCTTTGGTGACACTTATGAACTTTTTAGACCAAGTTACACAGAACCACTATAAAGCACAAACTATTAAAAGCTTTTTGGGATATCACTTTAAAGATATAAAAGGAATTTGCTGCCTTCTGCTTTTGACTGAGGATATATATATATAATATATATATATATATATATATATATATAAAATACCTAATAATATAATAATAATAATAATAAATTCCAAATGACAAATTTAAAAATTCGTTGACTTTTTTCAAAATCTGTAATAAAAGATCACAAAATCCATAGTTTTGCCTTCCACCGCTGAAAATATTTCATCGGAGGAAAATCCACGAAGATAAGAAAATCCCAAAGTAAATTATAACAAGATTTAAACTTAAAATTCTAGAAATAGAAAAAAAAAGAAAGACAATTCTTTATATAAATGGGGGTGAACTTTATACTCGGCTCTTAAACTTAATCTTTCTGCCCGCACTTTGCGTGGGGGTGGGGAAGGCAATCTCATTTGCAGTTTTAATTACCTTATCTAAGGATTCTGATTCAATAACACATTTAATTCGGCAAATGTAAGAAAAACGCCTTAAAGTAGTTCAAAAGTATTTAACCTTTAACGCCGGTATTTGAAAGATTACCAATATGAAGCGGTCGTCCTTTTAGGGTTAAATAACAAACGCAACGCATCAGACTAAATGACCATGAATGGGGATCCAACCAGTTACACAAGAGGTACCGAGAAGATAAATACTGGTACCCATTCCATGTTTACGCTGTAAACAGAAAAGCTCGTATAAAGCCTTCGAGCGAAGTATCGTACCTAAATGTGCTTTTTGTAACTTTAACGTTCCAAGCTTCCAAGCGATAAAAAGTTCCCGACACTGATCGTACAGGTTCCCTTTTTATTATAGATTTTTTGTATATAGGGTCACAAAGAGGGCCAGTAAGTTCCCTGTTAGTGTCTATGTGGTCCCCAATTTGGAACCTAATTCTGAGAGGAACTTTTCCTTAACCTATTTTGACATGTAATACGAAACCAAACGTTTTCAAATTTTCATGTAATACCAAACTTTATTATTTGCAGTTTATGGATGTATACACTCGTAGAAAAACAACATTAACATATTTTGAATGAACTGTCAAAATTCGCACTTTATCACTGTAAACATCTTTATAACTTTACTAAGACGTAGGAAAAATCGTTCTTACATTCATTAATTATACTAGGATTTAATTGCATTACGCTTTGTTACCTCGCAAACGAGCCTTAAATACTCGACTTTGAGGGGACTTTGTTATGCTTTTAACCAAGTCATAAATATTTGAAGTACATAAACTGCATAAATCAAAGTACATTATCACCAAACGTACGTACAACAAACTACTTTTTATAAAACATTCATTTCATATATAAACCATGGAGAGCATAGGCGTACGGGCAAGGGGGGTCTGGGGGGCTGCAGCCCCTCAGATTCGCAAGTTTCCGAATATTTTGGGACAAATGCCTCAAAATTCGGGAAAAATCCAGGAACAATGGCGGAAATATTGGAGTTTATTAAAATAAGACTCGGATGTAATACATCATAAATTATGCAACAATTTGATGTTTTCATTTAGTGGTGAATGTTACTCATTGGTTATTACATCACCTCTGCAAATAGTGACTAACATCTGTAGGAAGTTCACTCCAACACAACAGTCGAAAAAATTGTTATCTGATGGTAAAAAAAAAAATCAGTTTTTTGTTAGAGTTAATTTTTTTAGAAGATTCATGAAAAATATGAACTATATCTTTAAAGGGTTAAAAATCTTTCATTTCCTTGCCATGTCAAGTTCATCGTAAAATTCGGGCACCGTAGAAATTTTTCGTGCAAATTGCGAGCCGCCCCCCAAAAAAATGAAGCCCGTACGCCTATGATGGAGAGTTTCGGGAATAAAATGGCAGCGTATCTTTATACCTGAAACGTATTGCATAAAAAATTACGCCACAATTGTTTCAGGTGCAAAAACAACAACCGAAAACGTCGTAGTCACGCATTTAAATCGTTTAAGTTACACTTAACCTAAATATGAAGCACAAACTATCCGCTCACGCATTTATAAAATACTTTATGTAAAATAGAAGAAAATCCTTCTTGTTGATGTTGCAAAATAGATAAAATGACTAAGTAAACAAGTGAAAAAATTGAAGGCATAACCAGTATTTTTTCTAAACTGTAACGCTATACATGAAACATCAAAGGAATCTCTTGTTTCAAGGATTGCCATGAGAGCGAAGTCAATAGCTCTAATATTAGGTATACGATATACTAAAATTACATATACATTAGTATACTAGAATGCCCGATGCACCTTGCGCTGCAAAACCCCTCTAGAAACACTACCTAGGTGGGGGAACTAGGAGGGGTGGATGTATTACTAAAGCCTTCCTTGATTCTCCCTTAATGTGTATACAAAATTTAGTGCAGATTACCGTAGCCGTTTAAGCGTGTAGAAATGAACATAGCACAGAGAGACGTCATCATCATCATCATCATATACAAATAAGCAGGGGCGTACCTAAAGTATTTGGCACCCGGGGCGGATCCTTCCTTTGGCACCCCCCCATAAATAATTTTAAAATTTAAAGACAGAAAAATATATTATGTTTGCAAGTAGATTTTTAAACAGTACAGTACTGTCATAAGCAAATTGGAAATAAGAAAAATGCAGGACATTAAAAATTCAGTGAACAGGTAATACTGCACTTTATTTTATACAAAAAACACAGGAAATCCAATCTCAACGCTCAGCCTATTCTTCAAAGGTAAATAGAGAGGATTCACAGTCTCTGCTTTTGAGCCTTAATTTCTGCAAATTGATCAATGACCTCATCAAAATTCACCTTCTTTGCATATTCATGTTCAATTGAAAGTAAAGCCAGATTTGTCAATCTTGTCTGACTCATGGTCGAGCGAAAGAAATTTTTTATCAATTTCAATTTGGAAAAACTTCTTTCACATGAAGCAATAGACACACAGACAGTCAAAAAGAATCTCAAACACAGTGACAAGCTTGGCAAAGATTCACAAAAATCCCATTTCACAATAAACTCCAGAAACTGCAATGCTGTCCATTTCTTTGCCTCTTCAACGCTGATTTTGGCAGCTTCCAAATGCCTCCGAAGTCGTCCAATTTCCACACTGATATCTTCATCAGAGAATTCATCGAAAATCTGAGTCAAATTTGGCATATAGGCCCCTACTTCCGAAGTTCTTCTTCTGTTGCAACAACCAAAGTGTTTGGCTGAATAACAGCGAAGATTGACAGAATTTGATCCATTGCCTTAGAACGAATCTCCAATTCTTGATGAAAGCGATCAAGACATTCAAACATAGCCCTTTTTAATATTTAATTTTTCGTTTGTAAATTTTGTATTGCCAATAAAAATAAAAATTTATTTTATAGTGGAAATTAACATTAAGCTGTTGTAATAGTTTGAACATTTGTAATTTTTTTTTCTTACTTTGGCGAATTTTTCATTTGGTTTGAAAACTTGTACTGGTATTTCAACTCTCCCGATGGCACCCCCCCCCCCTCCTGGCTGTCACCCGGGGCGGACCGCCCCCCTCGCACCCCCCTTAGGACGCCACTGCAAATAAGATACTAAAATTCAGCACTGAACTAATTTTAGCAATAGGAATCAATAATTCATCCTTCTTCCAATGCATTTCACGTAATAACGTTAGGTTCGTTTTAATCCCCTCCGAATAGTGTAAAATATTTAAAAAAAAAAAAAAGTTCAGTCTCCCTTGCCAAAGTGAAGTGACTTTCCGTTTTTTAATAAACGTTTTCAAACACCCTTCGATGACGTCACTTCCGGTGTCATTCAACGTAAGCCTTAATTGAATTTTGCTTGTCAGAAAGGAAAGACCGCTTCTGTTTTCATTTCTGTTACTAATATTCTCTCTCTCTCTCTCTCTCTCTCTCTCTCTCTCAAATGAAATGATAATAGCGAGGAAAATTAATTTGCAAAATGGAGGTCCGCATCTATTTTCTCTTTTTACCAGTTTTGAGGATAAACAATTATACTTTCAGTTTTCGGCCAGTCAAATAATACTGTAAATAAATAAATAAATAAATAAATACCTTGGTAACCTTGGTTTTGCTCCCACCCGAATTGTTCAGTCTGACGAAGGTCAAGCTTGTTGTTTCACCTTAGACTTACAGCTTAGCGTAAAATATGAACAACCACGAGTGGTCAGAAATTATGAAGTCCTCACACGGACTCGATCTTACAACTTCCCGATCAGCAGCCTAGCGTTTTAACTACTAGGCTACATAAAGTATCCATTTACTTACGAAGCAAATTTTTTTTGTTTTTTTTAAGGAAGATGAACAGCTTGGTTAGCTGCGCGCCGCCTACCATCGCCGGGAATCGAACCCGGGGCCGGTGGATTCGTAGTCAGCGATGGTAACCATATATATATAATATATATATATATATAATGTAGGGTTCCATTTGCAAATCTTGGTACTTACGTATTAGCGGGGCTACCAAACGTCATTTTCGTTTAAACTAAGGAAAATATCACAACTTAACCTAACCAATCATCAAGGGTGTACAGTTGACCTAATCGGGCATTTTCATACAAGACGAAGGAACTGAATGATGCTGGTTTCGAACATTTCAAGGTCAATCATAAGTACAACTTCATTGACCCTAACAGCATCATTCAGTTCCTTCGTCTTGTATGAAAATGCCCGGTTAGGTCAACTGAATGCCCGGTTAGGTCAACTGAATGCCCGGATAGGTTAATTGAATGCCCGGGTTAGGTCAACTGTACGCCCTTGATGATTGGTTACGTTAAGTGGTGATATTTTCGTTAGTTTAAACGAAAATGACGAGAGCAAAAATACATAATAAACAGTTTGGTAGTCCCGATAATACGTTAAGTACCCAAATCTTTTATTTACCTTCCCCACTGCGTAAACAGAGGCCTTAAGAATGCATAGACAGTATCTGGATTTTTCCGTTAGAAATGAAAATTTTCCTTCAGAATTTCATTCAAATATTAAGCTGTTACAAGCAGTTATATATATATATATATATATATATATATATATATATATATATATGTTAGTGGTGGACTGGATGTCAGTTTTTCAAGATCTGCGGATGCGGATCTTTAATTTCAATATCCGCGGATGAGGATGCGGATATTTAGTTAATCTATCAATATAATATAGAATTATGAATATATGACATAATTTTTCAAATTTCGTGATATTACTATTATGGCAAGCAATGCATAAGAATTAATATTAATGTTTTCATTATGATAAAAATAATAACTTTCTCAAGAGTTTCAGTCACAGAAAATTCAATGAAACAAGTTTCATTCAATTTTCTGTGTTACCAGATATTTATATTTTGAGGTTTATATATTTGTTTGTTCATTAATAATTAATATTTTACATGAAATGTGCATGACTGGGCCTTATAAGCTACTTTATAAGCTAATTTAATTGTAAATTGCATAATTTATTAGAGGTCATATCCGCATAACATTTGTAGTCAGAAGTGCGGATGCGGATGTTAAAAATGATGCGGATGCGGATATCCGGTCCACCACTAATATATATATATATATATATGCAGGTTTCACTTCTTTTCTAAAGGAATTCAACTGCTAAAAGAATACAGCGAGTTACCAAACAAGAGGTCGACCTAAGGTCAGGGAGTGTTAATAAGAGACTATTCCAGCTTAACCTTCCCGCTATGGGGGAAGGGTTAAATGTACGTTAATGTACTTCAATGTACGCTTTCCGTATTTGAAGGGTTAATTAAGTGTAGACTATTTCTTGCTAATTAATCATCATGGAAGTAGTTCGATTTACACACACACACACATATTATTATATATATGTGTGTGTGTGTGTGTGTGTGGGTGTGGTGGTGTTGTGGTGTGGGTGGTGGGTGTGGGTGGGTGGGTGTGGGTGTTAGTCTTAAGCTAACGAATATTATACTGGGTCTTGTTTTGGCCACGCGTTTTATATATATATATATGATATAACTAAATAAATGAGTAATTCTATTGATGTGATTCTGTAAATATTTTGAAATTTGTTTCCAAATTGTAGAATGTTGTCTCAAATAAATTTACTTTTCGTCATTGAATTACGTATAATTTCGCGTTACATGAACAAAAATCGAATTTTATAATGTGGACGTCGTTCGACCTACGCGAGTATGTGGATTTCACATTTCAAACTGCATTTCAGATTTTCGATGAAAATTAATAACTTAACCTAATCAAACCTAACCTAGCGTAACCTAACCGGGCATAATGTAACCTAATTAACTGGACCTAACATGACCTAATTTAAGCTAACTTTTTAGTATTGACATTACGCGTGTTGATCTAATTATGCGTGTCGACACTGCGCGGTTCGACTTCGTCTCGCTACCCCTTAGAATTAATTCATTTATTTTTATTTTACGCTGCACAGTCTACAGGCCCACAGGGTTCCCCTCTCAACCGATTACCACCAAATTTTCAGGATATATAGAAATCGGGGGTCGTTTCTTAGGGAAACAGGATATCCCTGAGAAGACTTTCTCGCGGGGATTTTAAACTTTACGGACTAACTTAATCATATGTTAAAACTTCCAAGATAAAGCTTTTCCTGCCGAAGAAAAAGACAGAAGAAAAAGATGGCCGAAATAAGACAGTATTGAGCGGATTTTAACTAAATTTGTAGGATCATTAGATATTTATGAGAATTTTTTAGAAGTAGCGCAAATTAAACGCTAGTTCTATACCAAAAGTTCATTTGTATTCGAATGTTCCCCACATGGAGGAGTAACTATAGGATCAGAATACAGGGTTCCCCACAAACGTTATTAATCCCAAATTTGTAGGATATATACCACTGGAGCTCTAAATGGGTCTATCACTAGAGGTCTGCACGGAACACGGGTAGGACGTAAGTCCGTGCCCGGCCCGGCTCATGGGCAGGCTTGTCGAAAGCATGACGGACACGGGTTGGGTATGAGCTGAAAATATATTGTTTGGGTACGGGCCTAGGCGGGTACAGGCCGCAATTTTTTTTCAGATGTGTAATGAATGTTAAAAAAATTAATTTAAAATATTTGTAATTTAAAAAAAACCGCTGCTATCATTATTTTTATAGTTGCTACTTGTCACAATACACGATTTCCATAGTCACACACCTATAATAGTATAGATAGCATAGTTTTATAGGTCGGTGATACAGTGTCAAGTGCGGTACGGGCCTGAAAAAGTAGGCTCGTGCAGACCTCTACTCACACGACTGTACATTGTACCTTTTATTTCCGACGAAAAGGATAACTTTTCAATTTTAAAGTTAAAAATAATTTTATTAGACTGGATATTTTTTTTTAATGCTAAAAAACAAATTAGAATCTATATTTCCAGCTACTTTCAAACAATACTGACAGGGTTTTTTCTTTAAGCTACTGTATAAGCCGTACTGGAAAACAAAATTTTTGATAAGGAAAGGGTGAGGCCAAAACGAAACAAAAATTATTCATGTACTTCCGAGTAATTAAACTGTCAAAATTACGTGCATATCATCTAAAATCTGTTATGAAGGCCTATATTATACAATAGCTCACGAGTGAAAAAGTTGAAATGATAAGGGCGCAGACGAATTTTTTTTTAAAAATTATGTAAATTTCTCGCAAAATATAAATATTCATAGAGAAATACGAGAATAACATTACAGTAACTTGATTTTTGTACTTTAATATCAATGAAGAGGAGCTCCCTTTTGTGTGTGCACGCTTTACGCTTATATCGCTTCACTTCTTCTCCATTAATGTTACAGACCTGATATTTCCAATAAATTTTAAAAAAGACATTTAAAAAGATTATAATCTAATTAAGGCGGTGGTTCCCTAACTTTTGAGTCATTACCCCATTTTCACATGGATACCTTCATAATGACCCTCACCCTACCCTTACCCCACGTAAAGCCAGTCCCAGTTCTGCCATGTCGTTTATTTATACACTTTCTGTACTTTAGAAGTACTTGCGGAGTACCAGATTATTCCAGTGAGAAAGCCAAATTATCCCAATGGGATAATTTACCCATAGTTTGAGAAACGCTGAATTAAGGGTAGAAGTAAAGTTTAACATGTTGTAGAGCATATTAAATAATGGTTACATACCACATTTGAAGTCGATCGGCCAAAAAGTTTTTGAGTAGGTGGAAATTTGAGGTAAATAAGCCTATTTTGGAGAAAATTTCGAAAACCTTACTCCCCTCTTAATTTTTGACAGAGAGACCTTAATTTTTTACCATAGATGTAGCGCCATTATGCAAATATTCGCACGAGAGTTTTTTTCTTATATCTATTATATTTTTAGGAAATTTTATTTTCTCAAAATTTTAATTTTTTCAAAGCCTTTCAAAAAATTTGCTATAATTTTTTTTTGTTTTATCCAATATAAAAACTGTCGATAAATGTTTTGCATTTTAAAGAGAAACACAATTACGTTTGAATCATGAGAATCTGCTAATAAATGTGGGACAAGTAAGGTAACATTTTGAAGTATAAAATCTTATATACCACCAACATTTTGACATATCACGCTGAGAAAAATGAGGCCCACCATGGGAGAAATATGGGGATTTATAACCCCCATTTCTCATTTAATCTAGGCTTAAAAATTACAGTATCACCGGGCTTCCTGAATGGGGTCTGAACGAAAATATGTGAAAAAATAAGAATGTCGAAACTTCGATTTTTTTCTCCCCTTAAGGCGAAATTAAATGGCTGATTAATCGAAATCAAATGTTTCTGACGAGGTGGTAACCCATTTCACATTTCGGAATCAAAATTATAAACGGTAGAATTACAATTTTTTAGGAATAGAAACATATAAACAACAATTCTTCTTCTTTAAGAAAGTACAAACAATTTTCCATACCTCTTCACCACGTTGGAAGAAAGGGTACGTGTCACTTTCATCCTTTGAGTTAAACTATGAAATCGCGTTAGCTGAGAGCTTCCCTTAGAATACCACTTTCATATTTTTCAGATCCCCTAAAGTTAAGACATATAAGACCGGGATCATGAGGATTTTGGTTGGTTGGCTGTTGACCAATAGGCTGTAAGGTTGGAGCGGGAAGACCCGAAGAATGGTCAGTAAAAACCCACAAGGTTTTTGGGTCATGTATTTGGGGAAAACGAGCGGGTTATAAACTCTCGCACTTATTCCTTTAGTGCTAAAGGCAACCAATATGAGATTTACACTACAGTCGGGAAACAAAATTGTTAACTCATCGGATTTCAATACAACTCTTACATCGATTTAAGATTCTAACTACGACCAACCAATTCAATCCATATCAATGCCCCACCAGCCACTCAACCAGCCCGACAATAAATATATATATATATATATATATTTGTTGAAAAGGTCTATATAAACAGTGGCAGTAAATAATTCTGCGATATTATATTTACTTACACTGAAAAAAAAGGAGAACAAAAGAAGATTCCGAAATCAGATTCGGAAAAAGATTCGAAATATTTTTTGGGATGTCACAAACAGGCAATGACGAAACTCGAAAAAAGGCTGAGAAGAATTTACATTTTATTTAGTTACTAACTTCGTTTTTTATTTATTTATTTTTTGTCTTGTTCGAAACAGAACACAAAAGGAACACCAAATATTCAATTTAAAATGCTTCCAAAAAATTAGAGATTTTATTTATTATTAAATATTAGTTTCTATAGTATAGTTTTATTGGCTTTGATTTTGAAGTAGGTTACACACAAACACACACACATATATATATATGCATATAACTGCAATGACCGCGCAGTATATAAATGAATAGAAACGACATAAGTGTTAAGGAACGTTTCTGCACACGAGGAGGAGAGATAACGAATAATGAAAAATGAGGCGAACCGCCCAGGAATCGAACCCAGGGCCTTCCAATTGCCGGTCGGACGCTCTACCATTATGCTACGGACCTCACTCAATCACAAATCGAAATTCTCCCACATAGGGCAGAAACCAATGCCCTGAGAGGGCACCCTCGCAAATCGTGAATATGCGCATATAACTGCAATGACCGCGCAGTATATAAATGAATAGAAACGACATAAGTGTTAAGGAACGTTTCTGCACACGAGGAGGAGAGATAACGAATAATGTGCAGAAACGTTCCTTAACACTTATGTCGTTTCTATTCATTATATACTGCGCGGTCATTGCAGTTATATGCGCATATTCACGATTTGCGAGGGTGCCCTCTCAGGGCATTGGTTTCTGCCTATGTGGGAGAATTTCGATTGTGATTGAGTGAGGTCCGTAGCATAATGGTAGAGCGTCCGACCGGCAATTGGAAGGCCCTGGGTTCGATTCCTGGGCGGTTCGCCTCATTTTTCATTATTCGTTATCTCTCCTCCTCGTGTGCAGAAACGTTCCTTAACACTTATGTCGTTTCTATTCATTTATATACTGCGCGGTCATTGCAGTTATATGCGCATATTCACGATTTGCGAGGGTGCCCTCTCAGGGCATTGGTTTCTGCCCTATGTGGGAGAATTTCGATTTGTGATTGAGTGAGGTCCGTAGCATAATGGTAGAGCCTCCGACCGGCAATTGGAAGGCCCTGGGTTCGATTCCTGGGCGGTTCGCCTCATTTTTCATTATTCGTTATCTCTCCTCCTCGTGTGCAGAAACGTTCCTTAACACTTATGTCGTTTCTATTCATTTATATACTGCGCGGTCATTGCAGTTATATGCGCATATTCACGATTTGCGAGGGTGCCCTCTCAGGGCATTGGTTTCTGCCCTATGTGGGAGAATTTCGATTTGTGATTGAGTGAGGTCCGTAGCATAATGGTAGAGCGTCCGACCGGCAATTGGAAGGCCCTGGGTTCGATTCCTGGGCGGTTCGCCTCATTTTTCATTATTCGTTATCTCTCCTCCTCGTGTGCAGAAACGTTCCTTAACACTTATGTCGTTTCTATTCATATATATATATTATATATATACTCGTTAACCTCGTTGCTGTTCCGTGCGTTGGTCTCTCTTCACACGGTCAAGCTGGTGGTCCCGCCTCTAGGTAGTGGAGGAGCGAGTTGCTTTCTTGCGCTCTCCACCGTACATAGACAAGTACACCCGGCTCATCTGATACCGTCCTGAGCCAGGCATCTAGTCTTCTCTCGAAGACTTCAACTTTGACCCCTGTAACGTTTCTGAGGTCCTTAGGAAGCTGGTTAAAAGTCTTGGACCCCTGACAACCAAGCTATTTTCCTTCAGTGCTGAGGAGGTCTCTTGTTGGGCCTTTAATTTGTGAACACTACACATCCTGCCTTTCCTATTTTCCAGTGTTTGAATGGTACAGTAATTGGGTTTAGTTTGAGGTTTGGTACCAGTTTTTCGATCATTTTCCATATGTAGATTATGGTGTACCTCTCTCTTCTTCTTTCCAGGGAGTACGTACTCTTTCCCAGTAGGTGAATTCTTTGCACCCATCAATCTTTGCTGTGAAATGTCTCTGAGTTTCTTCTCGTTTATTAGTTTTTCCTTTTTATATGGGGACGTCAAAACTGAGCAGTATTCAAGTTTTGGTATGATCATTGTTTTTAGCAGAGGAATCATAACTGTCCTGTCCCTTCTTTTGAACGTTCTTAGTACTTGTCCCGCTACTCTTTTTGCTTTATTTATCGCTGATATATATATATATATATATATATATACAATCGTGCACAAAAGTTTGGTCCCTTTGTATAATATACAAAGGATTACCAGGCACCATATTTCTGTGCACCATCGTGTGTGTGAGTAGTATGGGCGCAAAATGGAAGAGTGCAGAGATGTTGCAGAGATAATGAGCAATGTTGCAAAGGGGGGGGGTATGTTGCAAAAGAGGGGAAGGGGTATGCAATGAAGGGGGGGGTTATACAACAACTCAATGCTGCAAAGGGGGGAGAGGAATGTTGCAGGTGCAACAAGGGTCGTGAAACTTGGAGGCGGCGTTATCCCCTAAGAGAAAGACAGGAGGAGAGAAAGGAAGAGAGGTGTTCACCGAGCAGAAGCAAGTGCATATTAACACTTCAGCCGACCCGCCGCTGTTTTATTAGTTGTAAATCAGCCAGTTAGCTTAATCCGCCAGTTGGCTTAATCCACCAGTTGGCTTAGAAGGCGTAAATGGCTTGTACAGGTTGAGTTGCCAGATTGTGCTTTTTTTAATTAAAGCCTATATTATTGACTGTTGGCTTAGAAGGCGTAAATAGCTTGTTCAGGTTGAGTTGCCAGATTGTGCCATTTATTTAATGAATTCTTAACAGTTGGCTTAGAAATCCGTCAGTAGGTTTAGAAGGCGTAACCAGCCATTTGGTATAATTGTTTACAACCAAAAGAATTAAATAAAACATTGCATCATTCTGTTTATTAAATATTGTAAATATATAGAAAATAAATATACATTTGAATGATCAAAAAAATAAAAAATAATAATACTAGACTATAAGAAATATGAACGAGGAATATGTATATAATCAAAAATATAACCGTCAATATAACAGTACAGGCGAAATATATATATACAATTATATTATGGAAATATATAAAAAATAAATACACATTGGAATGATCAAAAAACAAAATAAAAACAATAAAAATAAGAAATAATATAACCATCAATATAGCAGATATATATACACATACAATTATGTTAAATAAATAAATACATAAACTTTATCTTCTACCGCACAAAATAAAAATAAGAAATACAAAACGTATAGCCATCAATATAGCAGTAGAGGCGAAATATATATATATACACAATTATATTATGGAAATATATAGAAAATAAATACATTGGAATGATCAAAAAACAATAAAAAAATAAAAAAGAAATAATATATCCATCAATATAGCAGAAATATATACACACACAATTATGTTAAATAAATACATACACTTTATCTTCTACTGCACAAAATAATAAGAAATACAAAACGTATAGCCATCAATATAGCAGTACAGGCAAATATATATACACAATTATGTTAAATATATAAATACATTTCACTTTGTTTTACGGCGCAAAACACTAAACTCACACTTAATCGAGTCTACAATTACATCGTTATTGCTCTGCATTACGCAGTATACGCGGTTTAATAATATTTCACCGCTTAAGGTATAGGGAAACCTGTACTCGATATGAAGGGCCTTCATATCGTTCAGTACTATTTTTTCCCACTTTACAACCGGTTGGCAAGTTATCTTTAATACGTCTAGAATACAATCAAAAGCACGCACAAAGAGTTCATCGTTAGCCACAACGTCAAATACAAGTTTATAAACACGCCTTTCCAATCGAGGGTTTATTTCTACCGACCCGAGCTTTTCAATCGTGAACTCTTCTTCACACTGCATAGCACAGTTGAAATAATCTTCTAAGTCGTTACGACAGCTGCTCGTTATATAAAGAAATAGTTCTTCAGGGTGAACGGTGTAGGTGAGCTCAGCCCTGTACCGATCAAGTGCTTTGTACCAAAGTTCATGATATTTCAAAGAGTCTAAACTTTTTAAATAAACGTCCAGCTCTAGACCATTCTCACCTTGTTCAACCCTACACTCGGTAAACCCATCGAGCAGAGCGGTGTATGCGTATTCAAGAACCGTATCAAAATAAAGCATATCCATAACACGCGCGTCTAATATATGCTTCAGCTTGCGGAATCCGACGATTTCAAACATTCTGTCGAGAATGAAACGGTTTCGCGTAGGGACAAGGGCGTTATTATCAGAAGCATTCTTCCACATCAACCGTATATCAATGCATGGCCGATCGTTATTTATACACAACGTACATACAACGGCATATGAGGAAGTGTCACTAATCTGCTCTCTTCTTGTGCCTACACCTGTAGGAATTTCATAACGATCTTCACTCCACTTCTCAACTATCACGAAGATTCTATTCATCTCCTCGACACTTAAATAAACAACATTCCGTTTGTTTGTTTGTTTGTCTACAATCCATTTCCAGTACATAGTTAACGACACCGGATTTACGCCTGAACACGCGCAACGACTTCGTCACGGACACATCGTACACGGCATTGAGAATGCTGCTCAAAGGAAGTTCCATCGTATTCGAGGAGCGCACGTCCACTCGGTTCAAGCTCTGAGATAACTATGAGCCACATGCAACGCGTCGGCTCGACGGGAGGAGTGAGTCACACCATAAGCTAATGAAACTTGTACAGCGCTGTTCCAACATGAATCGTTGTATCCCATTATATTGGCAGGTGTTTTGAGAAATTTCCATCTGCGACACACGAAGTAATATCGGTTTTAATGTTTTATCACTCCCACTTCCCCGAATACGCACCAGGCATTTTCCTTCAGGGTAATTTTCACGAACTAAACACATTTTATAACGGTTTTAATGTTTTACCACACACACGTTCATTTCCACAAACTAAACATCTTCACATTCCGGCGCACTATTTGAGAGGAACATATGCCCATATTTTTCCTTTTTGTTTAACAAGCGATACTCGTCTCTAAAGTCTGTTAAAAACTCGCACAGGGCATTAGCCACAACCTCACTACAAACTTCGTCATGATATATATTAATATAGTGATAAAAATACTTAAGATTCTCCATGATGACGAGATTTACATTCTCAGTCGCAGGGCACGAGTACTCGGTATGATGTAACATGATATAATATCGCTTGTCACACCACTCATCAACAAGACTCACTATCCATAACCGTTGTTTCTCTTCTGCACGTGTTGTTTCTTTTACTTCACGGTATATGTAAGCTTTTATAAAGTTTAGTCCTACAACATAGTTCAATACATCACTTGTCCCACGAAATCCTACAATGCTCTCACCAGAATAGCCATAGAGTATTTGTACATCTTGCTCCTTCGCACGATTCAATGTAGCCTTAAAAGCATCAAAGGAGGGTGGAATAGGGAGTTTTTCAGTATCCACCACATCTTGACACTTTGCAGAATACCATTTCATAAACGTTGAACAAGCAATATTAAAGGTAGCCATTACTATTTTCTGTCTACGCGGGAGAATACACGTCTGATGTCCAGGGCTTACTGCGATCAACTGAGCACGCAGGGAAGCCCAGGTAGTAGCATGACTCACGTTGCTGGTCTTACAGTGGGCGGAGCTTAGAACTTTCTCCTGTGTACACACACACACACACACAAAGGAGAAATTGAAACGCTAATTGAAACACGATTTATTTAATAAACGAAATATTCAAGGTGTATATATTTACAAATACGTGTAATAAATAAGTTAGCAATAGACACATCAAAGATTATATTCAAGGTGTATATATATTTACAAATACGTGTAATAAATAAGTTAACAATAGACACATCAAAGATTATGGTATCCAAAGGGTACGGTATCATAGGTACCAGGTAACTGGTAACGTTTCCTATAGGTGTTACGGCACACCTTTGTACCCCTAAGTTCCTTCACGCCCCCAGCTTCTGCGCCCGAAAATTGTGGTGCCTACAGTTAGTTGGGGCGGCCGATCGCCCTCAATCATCATCATCCAACACACTAGATCCTTCAACGATTCAAAGTTAACGACCGCCGATTCGCATGGTTGAGCGTGATACCCTTTGCCTTCACGATATATTTCATATCCTCCCCCACCCTCACCCGTACCCCATAAGTTTTTGGTCCTGTTGAGACAAAAGAGTCGGCGTATGCGGTGTCTCCATACTCATCCTTGATCTCATCAGTCAACTCACCGAGGAATTCACCAATAGGAGGCATGTATTCACCCTCCCTCTCTGTGAATATCACACTATCTGTATCAGCGTACAATACCCTCCGCCCAAGAGAATGCAATAAGCCCCAAAGTTTGATGCGTGCGTAGGCCGTTGTGAAGCTGGCTACAGGTATGTTTGTAACCCGTGAGGTATCTGTGGCCAATTCGGTATTGTTGTACTTTATTATGTAAGTATTACCTACATTCATGATCTCCATGACCTCTTTATCTGGAGCATTGGCATAATCCCAGACTTCACTATAACTTTGCGCCAAATGAACGTTCCCTTTGCCGGTATTCTGTGCAAATTTTCCCCAAAGACTGTTTAGACACAATTTTGCACTAAAGCGCTTGCCAGGGTTTTTTACAATTTGGGAACGGTCAAGCTGTATACCTTCACGGTCACGGTAACGTTGAATATAGGCCGACTTTTCATCTTCGGTATCAACTCCTCGCGGATACCCTGGCGGATATATGGCGTTAAAAGGTTGGGTAGTTTCTGAAACCTCCACACCTCATGTATCTTCAATATGCTGTAGCCATGGCGAACAGCTAGATCCAGCTCTGGACTTGTATATACACCTCTAATCTTACGCTGGTGGGTTGTATGGTCACAATCACCATTGTTCTCTTCTGCGCACTTCACGCACAATGGAAACATGAGCTTGTGATCGATAACGGCGGGTAAGATCGGCATCCATAAATCGCGAGGGGGGAGTACGTCTACGAAAGAAAGGCCGAAATAGTACCCTTTCAAATTTCTTGAGAACTCGTGATGGTGGGTAGGTCAGGCCCACCAGTTTCTCAGGCGCACCTACGGGGTACGGATTGTTCTTCATCACGTAGGGGTATAAAGAACAGAAGTCGTAGTAATGGAGTTTCACACCCTCCGTAGGCGGAAAGTATAGCTTGAAGGGATTTGTACGCCCTCCGAACAAGCTATCACCGCATTTGAGAGGATCCAGCACCATTGAACGCTTGATCGTGTTTATTTCTTCACGGTACTGTCCGTCTGTCTCCATCCGTGCATCATACTCATGTTCCCACAAGACTTTGTGAGTGAACTGGGATCCTATAAGTTGATCGCGGGTGCGGGTCCACGCAAGACAGTCGGCAGGAGATCTACCGTGGATATCTCCTGCGATTCCACACTCAGGACGGGGGCATCCGTGCCACCAGCAACCGTTAAAGGAGTACACAGTCTTCTCACCAGTGGCACGGTTTTCACTTAGACCATCAACCCAAAAAACACGACCATTAATCTTAATGGGTACTTCACCCGTGTTGCGGGCATGCTTTATGTATACCTGTCTGCTGCTGTAGGTGTATGAGCCAGTAAATAGCCTTGTGCCCATAACTGCGGGGATTGTTTCTGTGAATAATGGCTAAGGTGTCTTTAGGCATGAAGTTATTCTTGAACACCGTAAAACATAATGAGGCGATGGTGGTTGCGACTTGCAACGGATCGCATTTGAAACGGCCTATGTACATCCTTCTAAAGGCCTGGAAACATACTCTAAGCACGCGCACATCATTCACGCAATAACGCTCACATTCATCAGCTATATTATAAGGATTACATTCATTAAAACTGTTGTAGTATCGGTCAAAATCTTCACGTTCATCTGTACTCATACATTCATAGTTAAAGTAATGTTTGGTGGAGGTAGTCCTACGTAATTTAAAGTTTCGTTAGTGAGGAACGTGTAAGGGAAATATCCTTTTGAAACTTCAGCAGCTACGCCCATCACCTTGGGTAGCTTTGCTAATTTACAAGGTGTGAATAATAAAGTGTCTTTAAACTGTACATTACCTCTATTTGCATCTGTATTAGTTTGTTGCCTCTTTTCAAGGGTCACCTGTAAATATCTCAGATGACTCGTGCTCAAGCAACTCCTTATAAAGGAACTGTGTCAAATTTTGCCCCGTTATGGGCGAGAATATACACAGTCATTTTTTTGAACTTGTCCGCTAGCTTGACAATATAGGACACAAAGAGTTTCACAGGGCTATCGTAGGCACTCGTTTTAAAAACGTTTGTACGTTTACCGCATTTGTGACACTCATCACACTCGATCTCCATACACTCATCACAGATAGTCTGGCTTACAAGTAAATGTGGAATAACCTCTTTGGTTTCTGCGTTCGTGTATGTTTCTATATCGTAGTACACAGTTATACAAGGGTTATTTTTAGGCTTAGCATCGCCTTATATTTCTCATGGCATGTAGGACAGTGAATTTCATAACATTTATGTTGAAATTCCCCAATTATCCATCATATGAAACATACCACATTCACAGATTCTCATTTTCCTGCACGTGTCAATTGATTTATGGAGCTCAAAACAGTTATGAATGAAAAATGTGCGTCTACACACATCACAGTCCCTCGTCTCAGCTTCAACTACACGGCTTTCACATTTGGAGCTTTTACACTGCTCACATACCATGTGGCAATCTTTACAATGTTTCACTATATCATCCGCAAACTCGATACATCCCTTACACAAATCATGATGTCGCCCATATTTTCGACTTTTATCATAACTCGTGTAAAGGTCCTTTATATTACGGATAGGGAGATACGTTGTCCCTGACAGTCCTAAAATAAGTAGGGGCCTTGTACGATCTCTCACACTGCTTTTAAAAACATACACAGT
This sequence comes from Bathynomus jamesi, assembly GCA_023014485.1. Classification (NCBI taxonomy): domain Eukaryota; kingdom Metazoa; phylum Arthropoda; class Malacostraca; order Isopoda; family Cirolanidae; genus Bathynomus; species Bathynomus jamesi. The sequence continues at coordinate 139,549 of JAJOZX010005987.1, read as the reverse complement.
CCGACGATCATCCAGTCCAAATACAGCTATACGAACATTCATTTCCTGTTCTACCCTTCTCAGTTCTTCAGGACCCATAGCACAGTCAAACTCAAGTTTACAGTCTACAGCTAGTTTACGGGCACGCTCCACTACCGCAGGCAACCAAATTTTTTGGGTCCGTGTATTTAGTACAGTAAACATACGTGCTAAGACCACTGCTATAAAGCCGCAACCACGATCGACGTTTATATGCCGTCTAAAAATAGCCTGAAAATTGAAGTTAAGAGTATAAGGTGTGGCGCTATGATCCGCAACACGGAATACACGGTCAATATTTACCGTGAAGTTGTCCATATTGAAGGCTATACTACTTTGAGAGGCCTGCATTATACGGCCTAATATATTAGGGTGTGTCGAATTTTTCAACTTTCAAATTCCAAATATGAGGGGTGCTAAAAAGTTGCAGCATGACTTAGGAATTCTAAAGATATTTTTGTTAATTTAATAAATTTAGTTTTGCTTGGTAAGAAGCTACATAAAAATAGTGACTTTTTTGACTTTTTGTGGAATTATATAATAATTATTATATTAATAATTATATATGCTGTATATATAATGCACTGCTGTTTTTGCTTATTTCACAGGTTGAAACATATTCATCAGTGTGCTGAAGATTACTTGTCCGTCAGTGCTACCATCCTAACCAGTGGGAATTGACCTACAATGGCTTCTAAAAGGAGGACAAGACTGGGGACATTCACACATATGAGCAACCTAATTGGAACTGGTAGAGGGTTGTTGCCCTCTGAACTCCCAACTCTGCGAGACGTTCTGAAATATGGGCTACTGCTAAGAGAACAAAGTGGTGAGGATGTGAGAAACTACCCAGCAGCCAGTCTTGCAAAGGACATTTACCCTAAAGTGCTTGAAAAGTGGGAACGAGCAAACAGTTCTTTTGTAGCCCCCGTTGTAAATTCACGAGTCACAATCTTAAACAAGATCCAAGCGAGCTGGGAGCAGGCCAAAAACATATCTCTTGGGAGAGGAAAGCTACATGTCAAAGAGGCTTTCATTGCAAAACTTGACAAGCTTTTTGACATCCTCAGTTGCAAGTGTAAAATTGTTCTCTGCTCTGAATTTGGCTGCCTTGCAGATGCTGGTTGCAAAAACGAAACTCACATTAACTGTACATGTCCTAGGGCAGGGTGGGGAACCCTTGGCACGCGTGCCAAACGTGGCACGCCAACGACTTTTTTACGGCACGCGATTCCCCGGGCTCATCTTAAAAAAAATTAAATAAATAAATATCCAAATTCTTCGCTGAGTTTTATATTTTAACTTAATGTTTTCTGCTAAAAAATGATAAAGATTAACTTCTGTTTAATATATTATGTAGGTAAAATAACATTTTATTTTCTCTGTAATTTTTATGTATTATTCATAAGGGATTAAGAATCAATAAAAGAATATCTTTAATTTTATTTTCTTTCATTGTGCTTTAGTCAAGTAAAACGATTATGAGATTGGGCACTGTAATGTATTGGGAAAACTTGAAAAAACTTATGGTTGATTGATCTGATATATAAAAAACAAAAAAAAATCAGAATTATTGTTTACTCTTTTGCTGATGTTAAAAATTGCGTTTTTAAATTGTGTGGCTGTATATGGCAGCTATAATTACACTTAAAGGCTAATAAAAAATATCCACGCTATCAACAGGGTAGAACGACCTTCAAGTAAAAATTCCGTCACTAAATTTTACATTTATTCAATCTTACATGACTTACAATAATCACTCTTACAATACTCTTTGATTTTATCGCTCCAGTGTAATTTATGATTATTTGAAAAGGTTCTCCCAATACTTAAAAGGCACCAAATAATAATGTTCCCCAAAATTTCGGTTGGCACGTGAGAAAATTTTGCATCAAAGATTTGACGATTTTGGCACGCTCACTTAAAAAGGTTGCCCACCCCTGCCCTAGGGAGATGAAGATCCCTGTGAAGGAACTTGCTTTCATTAAAGGTCAGAGAGACAAGTCTGGTTCTATTGGACCACATCAGATTGGCTTGCCAGATCAACCTGAGCACAACAGACAAGTCAAAAAGCAGAAGCGGCAAGAAGACGAAAGAAGAAGGCTTGCTGAATATAAGCAGACAAGTAAGCAGGATGTTTCAATGCCATCAAATGAAATAATTTTCTCTGATGATGAAAATGAAGAACAAATAGCTGATGCTCAAGATGGAAAGGATGAAGTTATGAAGTGACATTAGAAATACCAAGCCAGAGTACAACACATTAGAAATACCTAATGTTGCTATGCATAGCATCAGATATGGTGTTGGCCTGCGTGCCACAGCTGCCATCACCACTGCTGCCTTTATGGATGCTGGCTTGATCAATGAAGAAGACAAGAGACTTGTAGTTGATCACAATAAAGTCAAGAGGGCCCAAGAAAAAGTTATGAGATCCCTGGATCAGGAATTTGATGATCTTTGTAAGAAGGGTGAAATTGACTGCATCTTCTTTGACGGCCGTCAAGATACAACTAAAGTTATGCTGAAAGCAGACAATTCAGATCGTCAGTTCCCCAGCATCATCAAAGAAGAGCATTATTCTGTGTGCAGTGAGCCAGGTGGAAGATATCTCTACCACTTCACTCCTGAGAAAGACTCAACGAGAAAAAAACCTGCTGAAGTTATTGCTGATAATCTTGTAGATTTCACGAAGAAGAAGGGCATTGATAAAAGCCTGCAGGCCATTGGAGGTGATTCTACAAATGTTAACACTGGCTGGGAGGGTGGTTCCATGCATTGGGTAGAGGTCAAGCTTTGCCGTAAGCTGATCTGGTTGGTTTGTGCCCTCCACACTAACGAGTTACCCCTGCGACACTTGATCACAGCACTGGATGGGAAGACCTTGTCTAACAACAAGTGGACAGGTAATATTGGCAAGATGCTAGACACTGCAACCGAACTTGAAATTGATCCTTCATTCACCAAACTCTCAATTGGAGAGCCTCTTACTTCACTGAGTGACAATGTCGTAAAGGATCTCTCTACTGATCAAGCGTACGGGTATAGGATCACACAGGCCATAAGGACAGGAGAACTTCCCACAGATCTGGCCCTTCTTGAAATTGGTCCAGTGAGCCATTCAAGGTGGTTGACAACAGCAAACAGGCTTTGTCGCATATGGTTTTCAAAACATGGCCTTAAAGGCAAAACCCTCAACAACTTAAGACTGATAGTGGAATACATTGTTGGTGTGTACTACCCCTGTTGGTTCAACATCAAAGTAAAACACTCTTGGGTGGAAGGCCCACGCCACATCTTGTTTCAGCTGCGGCTAGTTAGGCTGCAAAAGAAGGCTGTAGTGGATGCTGTTTTGCCAACCATCAAGCGCTCAGCATGGTATGCATTCAGCGAAATGATAATCCAGACACTCTTGTTCTCAGATGACAGTGAGGAGAGGAGAGCTGGTGTCCAAAAGATTGTTGACATGAGGGGTGGAGATGATGACACACTTGGAGATCTTTCTGTACGTCCCAGGAAGACACCTTCCATCAACCCCAGTGCTTCTTCCGTGTTGGAGCTGACAGACTGGTCTGACGGGGTATTTGAACCTCCTGTGACATGTAAACTGACTACAGCGGAAGTAAAGAAGTTCTTTGACAAGCCTATGCAAGTTCCACAGTGGCCCTGTCATGCTCAGTCAATAGAGAGGTGTGTGAAACAAGTCACAGAGGCAGCAGGCAGGGTGTATACACATGAGAAACGTGAGGGCCATATCAGAGGCCAAGAAGCAAGTCGGCGGCTGATGTCCAAGAACGAATCAAAGCAAGACTTGATGAAACTTGTTTAAATATTTTTTTTTACTGATGTCATTACTTTCTAATGTTGTTTTATGATTACAAGGATATGTTTTATGATTACTAGGATATGTTTTATGCAGAGAAACTAAAATTTTTATAGCATTACCTGACATTTTGAGAAGCTAAAATTAATAAATGTTGTTTTCCGAGAGCAATTTATGTGCTTTTTAATCAAACGTAGATTTACCAAGCTAAATGTTGAGCAATCACAAAAATAATAACAGATTTGAATTCTTCACATCCAAAAACATATTTTTAAAACCCCTCAGTGAAGGAATTGGCAAAAATTAATTGTCACCTCCCAAACTGACACACCCTACTAATATATACTCTATATCTTCAGCTGCCAAACGTCTGAAAGGTATTACTACCCAAAAATCATCTACATATCCGTCATCTGACCCGAATCCAAAAGACAGCATCGTCCTGACTTCACGTTCGTTGCGGTTCTGAAGGACAAACTCTACAATACGCTCAACTATGCGCCGTAGTCCGTGTTCAACACCATTGCTATACACTAGGGCGGAGTGAAAAACTCATTTTTCGAATTTTCAAATTGGCTAGTGTGGAAAATGTGTGTAGTGAGGAAATAAGCTGGTATAAATTTAAAATCATAACATTAATATCTTCAGGTGCCACAATGACCTTCAATATTGAAAAAAATTGAAAAAAGCAGATTTTAACCAATAATTACAGAAGAGTCCACGATGCACAATAGACAAGAATTTATTCACACTTGTATAAAATAGCTCAGTCAACCTTTAAAAAAAGTTTCTATTCTCTAAAAACAGTTTTCTATAGTCAGCTCACTCAGCTGTCACGTGAGTACCTCGGTTCAGTGTAGCTGTCGCTCTCGTAGCAGGTGGGTGTTCTGTTGTTGGCGTTACTCAGATAGTCTAAACTATATTTCTTATATATTTTGCATTTCTGTATTGTGTTGCCCTAAGTTTGCCATGTACTATTAACTGAAATTAACGTATAATTGATATTAGCTCTTTCTTTTTCAGATTTGTATACTTTCAAAATGTCTCGAGTTTGTGCAAAATCAACCAGGGCCTCAACTGAGTGCCCCATGTTTGGTATGGGGGAAGATTTGTGGCACAGGAATCTTCCTACATACGAAGGAGTTTTTAAATATTACTTGTTTGTAAGAAACGATTTGAAACAGAATACTAATAAAGATCCTTCAATATCTCAAATATTAGAACAAGTTGTTGATAAATTGATAACAATTTGGGAAAGTGCTTCCGTCCCAATTCTGTCAGACAGGCGAATTGAAACAATGTTCAGAAGCTACCACGAAAAGTATCGTGTCATTATGAACCATACCAAAGCAGAAAAAATTCTGAAGCTTACAAAGCAAAGATTGATATGTTCAAAAAAGAAGCACACACGAAACTTTTTGACATTGCAGCGTGCAAGTGCAAAGTACTAACACAATGTTCTTGTCCCAAAGAAAAAACGGTTCCAAAGGAAGAAGTGACGTTCCTCTTATATCAAAGGAGTGAAAGAAAACTGTTTATTGATAGAGTAGATATTACACTCTCAAAGAAAAAAGCATCTACGTTGCTAAGAAAGCAAAAAGAAGCTGTGAGGCTCACCAAAGAATCTTCACAGGAGAAATTGCAGGATACAAATGTTGAATTATCATCATCGACATCAAATAGTGAAAGTGAATCTGGCGAAATATCAGACGATACATTTCCAGAGCCAGTTAGCTCGAAGAGAAAGCTCGAACAACCTGAAGAACAATTATTCAAGAAAAGGAAAACTACAAATCTACCTTCAGTGGCTACTGCTTGTGACAGGACTGCAGTTTCAGATCGAGCTGCAGCATTCATTGTTAGTGCAGTATTGCAAGATATTGGAGAAGTTTCTATTGACAATACATCTGAAGTAGTGGATAGGAGTAAAATCAGAAGAGAAAGACAAAAGAAGAGATCAGAAATTATGAAAGATCAAAATCAGGTCCCAATCAGAGGAATCTATTTTGATGGTCGAAAAGATTCTACACTCTTCCAAGAAAAAAAAGAATCCAAAGTATATCAGAAGAAGGTAACAGAAGAACATATCACTTTAGTGAGAGAACCTGGTTCAGATTATTTGGGCCATTATTCTGTGAATTCTGGATCAGCTGAAGAAATATGTAAAGGAATGTTTGAGTATATTGGAAATAATGACATGAACCTGGAAAACCTTGTTGCCATTGGATGCGATGGTGCAGCAGTCAACACTGGAGAAAAGGGAGGCGTTATAAGGCTTATAGAATTGAAGCTGAAGAAGCCAGTTCAACATTTAGTGTGCCAGCTCCATGCCAATGAATTGCCATTACGCCATTTAGTTGCAAAGCTGGATGGAAAAACATCTGGCCCCCGCGGATTCACCGGTCCTATTGGCAGGGAATTAGAGAACTGTGAGAGTCTTCCTATTGTCGAGTTTGAAAGGATTGATGCTGAGGAACCAACTGTAGACTGTGAAGATCTTAGCACCGACCAAAAATATCTAATTGATATTCATCATGCCATAACAAAGGGATATTGCTCTCCAGATCTTGCTCATCGTAGTCCAGGCAAAATGGCACATTCACGATGGCTGACTACAGCAAATCGTTTGCTTCGTCTATACGTTTCAACTGTAAGTCCATCTGAGAACCTCATGAACATTGCTTCTTTTATAATGAAGGTCTACATCCCAATGTGGTTTTCTATTAAGCAAAGTACGTCTTTTGTCAATGGCTCAAAACATGTTTTCAAAACTATTGAACTAACAAGAACACTGAATGACGAAGTAAAGGATATTGTAAACCCTGTCATACAAAGAAATGCATTTTTTGCAAATCCAGAAAATATTCTAGCATCAATGATTCATGATGACCGCAGCGCCATAAGAGAATTAGCGTGGAGGCGAATAAAGAAAGCAAGGCAAACAAACAAGGAAAAAGTTGTGAGGCGTTTCACAGTACCTGTTATTCAATTTGAAGCTACTGATTATACTGATTTAATTAATTGGCAAAAATGCATTGTCACTGAACCACCTGTGACAAGACACCTGACAGAAAATGAGATTGAAGAATTCATAGAAAACAAGAGTACCCCTCCATTCGAGAAATTCCCGTCATACACAAGTAGTAGAAAGAATGGTAAAATTAGTGACTGAAGCATCATCAAAAGTATTTGGATTGAACGCGCGAGATGGCTTCATAAGATCAACACTTCAGTCACGTAAAAAAATGCCATCATTCGAAAGTAAAGCTGAATATAAAGTTTAAATAAAACGTTAATAGAAAAAAACATGCGCAAGGATGGGTGGTTGGGAGGGCATGGGTGGAGCTCGACACGCAGCCACCTCCTCGTGGTGAGTTCTGGATTATTTAGATCATTAATCAAAAGAACATTGATCTAAATAAACTAAGAGCTGCGTAATTCAGTAACTATTTTGGTAATTGGAACACTTAATATATAATAATAACAAGTAAGTTTCAGTTATTGTACTAATGCAGAATATAAGAAAATCATTATATTTCACTTTTTTCGACGGCTTTGTGGCACCTGAAGATATAATTTCGCAGGACTAATATTTATGCACAGTCATTATCTATAGCACCCACATATTTTCCGCACTAGCCATATTTGAATTTCGAAAACAAGTTTAAAAACCTCATTTTCGATCCGCCCTACTATACACGGATCTAGGATCAAACCTGACTATATACCGATTTCTAGTCAAGACTGGGGTGGGGGCATCGGTACGCACCAACTCGAATGTTATGCCATCCTCAACAGAGCGAGAAGTTGCTGCGGAGGATGTACACGGAGTTGTACAGGAATAAGGAGATATATTTTATTTGAGGAAGTACTATTGTGGGGGTTGTGTCGTAAGACGTAAAGGGTTGTGGCTCTACTACTGGTGGTCTAACAACCGGCGCAATCCTGGCGCGCTTTATACCTGACGTGGAGGGCTCTTCATCATGTCTCCGCTTTGAATTGTCGCGTGCTACAGGTATCGCTGGTGAGGATTCGTCGGCGGGGAAGGAATCTGTGATCACAGCTACACTGTCGTCGGGGTCATCTGTAATGTCGATGATGGGGTGCTGTACCTCATCGTCACTCACGGTTCTGTGGGAGAAGAGAAAAACAAGACTGCAGAATATAAGGAGTAGCACTTAAATATTTATTATATTTTGTAAATGACCCACTTAGGAGTGTGACGTGTTAGAAGTGGACTCTGTAGAAAAATTCAGGTTCATGAGCCCATCTACATGTATTATATCTGGACCTACAGGATGTGGTAAAACTGTGTTTATGCTTAAAATCATTAAAGAAAAGGGAGATGTTCTCAAAATTTGTGCATAAAGTTATATGGTGCTATTCGACACATCAATCAGTGTTCAACGAGTACCAAGATGATATTTTGTTCCACAAAGGTGTATATGATGTTAATTCGTTAAAAGGAAATGAACATACAGTCATTGTAATTGACGATCTCATGCTGGAGATGGATAAAACGTTTGCCGAGACATTTACAGTATTCTCTCACCATCTTAACATAAGAGTGTTCTTCATCAATCAGAATCTATTTTTCAAAAATAGATACATGCGCGATGTGTCGTTAAATACGCAATATCTAGTCTTATTCGCGCAACGTAGAGATGTATCACAAATTGGGGTATTAGCCAATCAAATGTTCCCGAATCAACGTGAGTTTTTGGAAGTTTATAAAGAAGCTACAAGCACGCGTTACGGATATCTGCTTTGCGACCTTCATCCGCGAAACACGTTTAGGGTGCTTCTAAGAACGAATATATTTCCAAACGAGCCTGAAACGATGTATATTCCAGAATGACAAAGAGGCTGAAGAAATACAGTGAATTAATAAAAATCTATCATCGACTGCCCCGAGCAATGCAGCAGATGTTTGCTAAAAATATCGACTCCGACTTTTTAAATGCATCTGTGAAATCTGTCTTAACGTTATAAATTGCAATGTATCAATGAAACCACTTCAGAAGGCTCGCCTACGCCGTTACAAGAACATAATACGTACACTCGCTCGTAAAAGTCAAACTGTAGGGAAGAAAAAACGAATTATTGTACAAAGAGGAGGATCATTCCTACCCATCTTATTTTCAGTTTTGGGCCCTTTACTGACTAGATTAATATAATGAAGAAAGTGGTAATGATTCCACACGAGGTGTATGCTTCACTGTAAAGTTCAAAGAATCCAGACACGGATCTAGATCCCCGTAAAAGCAGGCTTAAAAGAATGGAAAACGAATTGTTAGCCCTATTAAACAGTGAAAAAACACCTGATGAGAAAAGAATCTTATACCAAGAAGCTCTGTAGAAATTTCTTCACGAGTACGAAAATTATAAGAACCCGACAGAGATTCCTGTGGTTATTAGGCACAGCACGGGGAACGATGGACATGGTGACATAGGACCTGTGTCCGTCGATAGATCTGACCAACCAAAGATTAAGGGGTCAGCCACACAGAACATCGAGCATGTATTAAAAAGCACCCTCCCACATACATTGAGGAATAAAGGTTTAAGTCTTTATAAGCTATTGAATGAGGACCCACCCATGCAATGGATTGATACAGGCGAGATCATTGTAGAAGGATCAAAGGTACAGGGATCGAATATCATAGACATTGTCCATGATCTGGTGAGAAAGTGGGATAGGCTCTCACCATCAGGATGGAAGCATATTAAAGCAAGACTACAACAACTAAATGTCCCCAAAACAATGATAGGAAATCTGAACAGGGTAAAAGACTTGGAACATGCGACGCACGTAACGGTCAACCCTACCCACGTGCCTCTAAAATAGGCAAATGGCTAACATGTTAGAAGACGTTATTATGACATTTCTAACCCAGCCTCCTACGGAGGCGTAGATAGATTGTACAGAAGTGTTTACGGAGTAGGAAAAAAAGATGTTGAGAGATTTTTGGGGGAGCAGGACGCTTATACACTTCATAAGCCTGTGAGAAAAAGGTTTAAAACAGCCAAGACAACAGCTGCTCGATTGATCTATTTGGCAAGCAGATTTAACAGACATGCAAAGATATTCTGTGTATAACGATGGTTACCGCTACATTCTATTCATAATAGATGTATTCTCTAGATATCTGTGGCTAATTCCTCTGAAAAATAAATCACCTGAAACAGTTGCTAAAGCCACCAAAACGCTGATGTTAAAGAAAACAGGGTTCCTGGCTATTTTTGTACTGATATGGGGAAGGAATTTATAGGCCGTGCTTTTCAGAACATGTTGACAGATTTTAATATCAGCTATTACACAACCAATTCTATACATAAGGCTTCTTTAGCTGAAAGAGTTCAACGTACCATAAAGGAACGCATGCACCGCTATTTTACACATAAAAACACATACAGATTTCTAGACATTCTGGAATCATTGGCCTCATCTACAACCGCTCACACCATCGCACGATTGGGACAACACCTAACGAAGTTTTAGAAAGAGGTACGCCCAGAGGTGAGAAGAGATGGAACACCACCACCACACTCTGCGCGTTTCAAAATCAATGATTATGTAAGGCTGTCGCGTTCGGGAAATAAATTCGCGAAGGGATTTGAGCAAGGATGGACACGTGAGATTTTTAAAGTTAGGGCTATGAGACCTAAAGGTGAGATAATGATGTATTACGTTGAAGATTTGAATGGGGAAGAAATCGCAGGAGGCTTTTACCGCGAGGAGTTGCAGAAAGTGGCATTTAATTTAGGAAAAAATGTTTAAAATTGAGAAAATTTTAGGAAGCAAAGGTTCAGGAAAGAGAAAAATGTACCTGGTGAAATGGCTAGGGTACCCAGAAAGCTTCAACACCTATATAAAAGCTGATGCAATAATGAAGCTTAAATAGTATGCAACATGGCTCCTAACCATTTCTACGTCACACTCCCGTCCTCCTCGTCCCTGTCTGTACACCCTAAAACACACTAGCCAACTTTGTAACAGACTCCAGGACCCATTGAATTGGGTCGTGATTCGTATGAGGTGGGGTATGTGAAATTCAGCTGGACACCCTCTTTTTAAATATTTATAAAGATACCGTTTTTACGATTCTTAGAGACATTGAGTGTGAAAAAGCGGGGTAACTCGGGATGAAACTATACGTATCGCCGGACTGAGGTTGCACGGTATTACAGTACAGTAGTAACACTAGGGCCGTATGGTTCGGTTGAGGATGTTGTAGTATGTTGTGAGAGACTTAAACGTAAGTTTAAAAAACTCAAATCTTACGACTGATTTAGTATACGAAATCGTAAACAAAGGAAACCCTGCACATACTCTAATCCTAAAATCAAAGGCTAACAGAAATATTAGAGACCGAAGTGTTCAAAATTATGACCGAGGGGCGATATCGATCAGCCTTCCAAAGAGACACATTTCACGAGGCACAGCATGACTTGTCCAGCTTAATGTATCAATTGAAGATGGAGAAATTGGGTGAAAGCTCAGCCCCCAGACATGTGCTATATTTACAGCAATATAGTGGAGCACCAGTTTGTTGGGGATACCCAGGCACGCCTGCTGCGCATTGCCCACATCCCAACCATAGAGGAAGGAGTTTGAGTATTACATATGACAGACCCCATTATGTGAATGTCGCAACTAATCTAATAACCAATATCTCAATATATATAAGAACGATTGAGGGTAAAAATTTCCCATTCGGTGACGGGAGCTTAACAGTGAAGCTGCACTTTCGACGCACTGAGTTATAATGGACAGAAAGCCTTTCACCGTCTATCGAGGGGTGAGATACCAGCGTGGTAGTGGACTTGGGTCCATTTTTTCAACCATACTACGTACGGCTGTTCCTTTGCTGAAGAGGGGTGCCAGATACCTCGGAAGGAAAGCGCTACAATCAGGTCTTAACACTGCAGAAGACATATTGGCTGGGGCTAAACCTAAAGAAGCTCTAAAAAAACATTTAAAACGTGCACGGGACGAAATCGTCAAAGATGCAAAGAGAAAAATGCGTGGTGGTGGAAGAAGAGGACTGGTCGGAAGAAGGGATTACCACCACGTGCATTAACGTAAAAGGATAAAAAAAGAAGTTTGTAAGCGAATGAAACCTATGGTTGACCATTTTTTGACTGATATAAGCTAAGGACATTGATCTCATGAATCATAGTTTGTTTACTACTTGTCGAGAGGAGGCACTATTTCTAACTCGTCATGGCACGCTTCATCCATCCGTGTAGTTCACAATGCTGTAAATCGGAGCTATCCCTCTTTGAGCTGCCCCAACTCAAGTTTCTATTGAACACTGACTTTCTTACAATTAACCCTTTAAACACAATTAGTTCCCCGAGTGCTCCTATAGAATTCGTGATACCCAGCTCAGGCCTTTACTTTTTTTATCCAAGCTGTGTGCACATGTACGCTAAACTACGTACAGCCCATTCTGATGGAACGGACTGCGATGACAAATATGCTGTATACCCTGAAACAAACTTTCTGCATTCCATATTCAACCACTGTGACGTATATTTAAATCAGGTCAACATATCGGAAGGCACGGGGTACTATCACCTACGAGCCTATCTGGAAAATGTCAACTTTTCCAAAGAAGCGAAGGCTACCTTTTTAAGCGCAGAGGGATATTATCAAACTAAAGACGAAAGTAGTATAAAGGACAAATTTAAAAATTCTAAAAAGATATACGAGTGTTTTGGACGTCTGCATACAGATTTCACATTCCGAAGTTGCTTGTGAATGGTGGATATGAAAATAAAGCTCACCCGCACGAGTCCTGAGATCTGCTTAAATCTGGATGCTGATCAAGAAGAGGGAGCAAAACCCGTTGTGGTTCACATTATGGAGACATACCTCCGCGTACGGCGAGTGAAATTAAGTTCACCAAAACAACTAGAAATTGAGAAAAATTTACTAAACGCTACAGTAAAATACCCTATTAACAGAGTACAAATCAAACTATACACGGTGCCAGCAGGGTTGACATCGAAACAGATAGAAAACATCGCCCTGGGAAATCTTCCTAAAAGGATATTAATCGGAATGCAGAACCATGCTTCGGTGAATGGAAAATATAAAAAGCGCCTTTAAATTCGAGAATTTCGGCCTTAAAAATATAACTATACGTTAATGGCATTGCGTTGGGAGGAACATTGAATACGGACTATTCATCAGATACTGTGTTACCTCTTTGCGCGAGAGCATATAGTAATCTGGCCCATATTGCAGGTGATTGTGATGAGCTCGGGAATGGGGTAACACAAAGAATTCATTGATCAATTTAACCTTTATCCGTATGACATCACACCTGACTTATCTGCTAGCGTAAATACACATTTAAGTCCACAGCAGAGTGGAAACATCTGTCAGGTTGGAATTCACCAAGCCTATAGACGCTCCTATTAGTGTACTAGTATACCTCGAGTCACAAGCTCTAATAGAAGTAGACAGATTTAGGGGCGTTATCACTGACTTTTAAAATGGATGCGAATACACTTCAGAGAGTAATGAATAGTGAACGAATCACACGTTCCAAATTTATCGGCGTGTTTGCGAAGAATGAAGCATTGAATTTGCCAACTACGCGAGATTGCGGTAGTCTTATTGTGAACACAGATGTCATCGGTAATGAAGGGATTCATTGGTTTGCAATCTATTTTAAAAATAGGGACCGCCTGTACTATTTTGATTCACTCGGGACACAACCCTGGAGTGACCCTGTTATTGTAAAATTTCTCGACCAGTTGCATATCCCCGAAGTTGTATGGAACCCATTCCGGTTACAAGGATATTTTAGTAATACTTGTGGAATGTACTGCATTTCATTTCTCATGCATATGTCACGCGGTAAAGAATTTATAAATTTTTAAAATTATTCGACCCGTGTCACACTCAACGAAACGATGAAATGGTATGCAGACAGATAAAAACCTTTTCAATTGTGCGTACTCGTTGTATAGTATGATGTTTTGTTCTGTATATATTGTAACCAATAACGTTAGTTTGTATATTCTGTAGTTTAAGATGGTTATTGTACTAAACACATGATTTCTTTCATTTAATAAATTGATGAAAATACATTGTGTCTTCTTCCCCCCAAAAAGATCAACAAAAAAAAAAACACTTACATTATTTCATTAATGATGTTACATTCGTTGGGCTGACTGCTCGGTATATCCTCCGTATTCAAGGTCCATGACATGGGGTTCTTCAAAACGAAAAGATTGTATAACACGTGCCAAATCCTCATCGGACCTTAAAGGAGAAAGAATAATGTTCATACTGAATCTTTTTTAATAAAAACATACACAGAGTATACATATAGTAAGAGTATTACAATGTGAAGATATCTTTGAACCGCTCAGAGAAGTTCATTTAAGAGGTAATTCCGAATAACATTTGAATTTATAAAAAAACATGCAAAAGATTGCTAAAAAAAATTCAATGAATCAAAACAGGATATAACTGTAGACTAATCTATAATTGCGATTACCTAAATGATGTATTTGACGAGGTGAATTACTACAACCCTCCATATATATTATGATGAAATAATCCTCTTTCTGACAGTTCGCGAGTAATTCACTAAAAAAAAAAAATTATAGGCACTTACATTTCTACGGCCGCCACTTGCGTCGGATCGTAAGGAGTGTCATTGCAAATATCATCAACGGTTTGCGTTGGAAATAACACTGGTCAACAAAGTTTTTGTCACAGATATTTTTACTTGAACTATGTGTAATTTTTTACGTTGATTACGAAAATGAAAACAGAATTTTTCTATCACCCGCAGTTTTAGAGTGACACACGAATTTACATTACTTAGGATTTGAGTGAGAATAGGAAGGGGGGGGAGGTCTGCCCCTTCCTCTTCCTCTGCTTATAAGTTGCTACACGTCACTGTTGACTTTCATTTGTCAGTTACTCATTTGATTTCACTCAGTGAACATCGTGCATTTTATTCGTGATTTTCCTTAATCATTTTTTGTGTCAATGCCACACAAGTGTGTCAACCATCCAAACTGTTTCTGTTATGTGTGCAGAGAGTTAACACTTAAATTTCAAAGGCGAAATTTCACCCCTCTCGTCAAAAAGCATACGAACTTTATTTTGGTTGCAAGGTAGGGGATCAGAACAAGACGTGGGCACCTCATATATGCTGTACTACGTGTTTAAGACTTCTGACAGTCTGGCTAAATGGGTCTCGTCAAATGCCGTTTGCTGTTCCGATGATATGGAGAGCCGAAAGACCATTTAACGGATTGTTATTTCTGCTTAACAAATATACTAGGCATTACTGCGAAATCTAAACATATGGTACAATACCCAAATTTACCATCAGCCATAAGGCCTGTTTTACATAATAAACATTTGCCAGTACCAAGGCCACCGGAAACGTGGTTTAGATGATGAAAATGAAATTGATGTACAATGGTAATGACGAAGCTCAACATGGTTTACTGACGGGTGATGTTGATCCAATGTTTGAACCATTTTGTTCATCGACAGAGCCTCACTTAATATCTCAAGCAGACCTGAGCGAGCTTGTCTGTGATCTGAAATTGTCAAAAGATCAATCCGAACTTTCGGCTTCCAGGTTGAAAGGTTGGAATCTTCAAGAAAAAGGCACTAAGATATCTTTTTACCGCAAGCATCAAAGAAACTTTCTACCCTCTCATGAAAACCTTTGGCCAACAACATGATCCAAACGAATGGCGCCTATTTATTGATTCCTCGAAGCTGAGTTTAAAAACTGTATTACTCCATAATGGAAATAAATACCCTTCAGTTCCATTAGCACATGCCGTACATATTAAGGAATCATACGACAATATGCACCTGCATGTGAAACATATCCAATATGATAAATACTCTTGACATATCTGTGGAGACTTGAAAGTGATTGCACTTCTTCTTGGTTTACAACTGGGTTATACGAAATTCTGTTGTTTCCTCTGTGAATGGGACAGCAGAGCACGGGAAAGCCATTACTCAAAAAACAATGGCCACTTCGACAAGCGTTGATTCCAGGGCATAAAAATCTCACCAGTTCACCTCTTCTTAATCCAAAAAAGTTATTTGCCACCACTACATATTAAACTTGGTTTAATGGAAAATTTTAAGGCTATGGATCAAAATGGCACGGGGGGGGGGGGTCTCTACTTGAAACAGAAATTTCCGAGGATCAGCGAGGTCCGTTTGATGAAACTCTAAGTGAAGTTGAAGGAGCAGCCTCGAGAGCATTTAAAGTAGTGAACACAAATTTCCTCGGAAACTTCAAGGCCAAAAATTAAGAGTCACTTGTTGAAGAACTTCTCAAGGACTACAAAGACGTGGGGTGCAACATGTTGAAAATTCATTTTCTTGACTCACATCTCGACTTCTTCCCAACAAACTTAGGCGATGTTAGTGATGAGCATGGGGAACGCTTTCATCAACAAATATCCACAATGGAGAAGCGATACCAGGGCAAGTGGAGCCCCAGCATGTTGGATGACTACTGCTGGACATTGTCAAGGGATGGTCCAGAGGGCGAAATACAAGCATAAATCATCAGTAGACACATTTTAGGTGAATTCAATATGCATTTTCTACTTTGATATTGCTATTACGCCTATAAATTAGTCCAAATTTCATTTTCGATTCACTCAATATTGGTGGGTGATATAAAAATTTTGAGGCCATTTTTTAACTCAGCGGTAAAAAACCTATAAGATTCACCCATTTTTGTTCATGTGACAAATCAAAAGTTCGATTTTGTCAACCAGTGTAATCCTCCCGGTCGGCCACGTTAAAAAGATTAATTGTGGACAATGCTACAATGTCACAATCTTGATATAAATCCGGAAAACTATAAATTTCTTGACTCATGGCGGAGGGAATGTTTATTCACCTTTGAAAATAGTTACTGTGACTCCCAACTGAAAATATTTCCTTTTATACGCATAATCCCAAGCACCGCCCCAAAAGACTAAGAGCAGCTCGTAAGTTTAATGATTGTTGTCAATGTGACTGGGCGGTTTATAAGTTTGTGTACCAATCGTAACACCCATATTATGGGTCCAAGCTTTGGACGTCCTGATTGGATGACTAATGGCGTCTTTATATTCTCTCCGTAGATTTAGTGCAAATCTCTACCACGACAATATTTGCATTTGCATCCATACTTTTCTCGGTTTTCCCCAACCCTCCCCTTTATGCAATATTGATCAACCATCACAACAATATTTTATTATTTTGCGGCCATACTAATTGAGTCAATTTTTCGGATGCATGTCGTTATAGGAATATCTTCATCAGAGTCGCTCAGCTCAGTACCGTTGGAAACAAAATTAGCGCAGCTACTCTTCATTACTCTGACATTAACAGCACAGTAATATCCTATGACACAAACATCATTAGGAAATCTAGAAGGTTTTTATGCATTATCATGTTTTGCTGCCATACTAAACTCAGCTTTCCCAAGATTCCTATATTTTCTCCGTAGATTTAGTGCTCACATCGTGTATTGGCACTTGCAAATCTCTACCACAACAATATTTGCACCCATACTTTTCTCGGTTTTCCCCAACCCACCCCTTTATGCAATATTGATCAACCATCACAACAATATTTTATTATTTTGCTGCCACACTAATTGAGTCTCAATTTTTCGGTTGCAAGTCGTTATAGGAATATATTCATCAGAGTGGCTCAGCTCAGTACCACAGGAAACAAAATTGGCGCCGCTACTCTTCATTACTCTGACATTAACAGCACAGTAATATCCTGACACAAACATCATTAGGAAATCTAGAAGATTTTTGTGCATTATGTTTTGCTGCCATACTAAACTCAGCTTTCCCAAGATTCTTGTTTTTATGCATTTGGTTATATATGTATGTGTGTGTGTGTCGTCCTCTCTCTCTCTCTCCTTTAATAAATAATATAAAATCAAGTTTTTAACTTCAATAGTAACAAGAATAAATAATGCTGAAAATATATGATGCGAGTGGAGGTTCTCTCGAGTTGAATGGTGGAATTTAGGTCAAACGGATCTTTGCGGTTAAGCTTTGACGCCTTCAAAAAAGCTTCGGGCTAAACATGAATGAATCTTACCCATTCCTGTCTCCATTCCTTCCCGACTAAACACAATGTGGAAATAAACGATATTGTATGAGAATAATTGTTTATTACCAAATTTAATATACATTTCAGTATGTATATATATATATATGTAAACCCCTCCGTCTATGGCCCTGGGGTGGTTCGGATCGACGGGGGTTCTGGTTTAGGAGGCAAGCAACGGATGTGTGACTTGAAGTGGTTTTCTTCTATGTTACTCTCCGAGTTCTTCTATAGTGGCTCGGAGGACTCTGGTAGATTTGCAATCTAAATGCTGAAGGTTCCGGATTCTTCTTATAGCGTATCCGGAAAGTTTTCTAAGTTTTTCTGAAGAGAGCAAGGCTCGAAGGGGACAATAAAAAGTTTCTCCAACTGTAACTTTACTGCTGAAAGATACAGGTAGTGCTCAGCCTCTGAATTAGCTTCTGAATGACAATGGAATAATTTTAATGGGTTTATATACCCAAAAACTGCTAACATTATTATTATTAAATGCTAAGAAGGCTGTATTATTTTTGCACAATATTTAAAAATAAGTAAATTTTTTAGCTGTGGTAAGGCTTGAACGAGTAAACAAAATATTTGAAGACGAAACCATATTTTTATCTTAAACCGCGACTTTTCAGATCTGATGTTATCATGATCTGCCAAGTTAACTAAAAGTGGAAATCGGACTATGCATCTTTACACTAAAATATGCATATGAGTGAAATTTTAAGGTTTAAGATGTACAATTTTAATGCTTAGGCAAGACATGATCTCATTGTTTATAACGAAAGAAAGTGTATACAAAATGTGAACATTGCAAAGCTTAAACAGGATTCCTTATTAAGCGAAATCTTAAAAAATGATTATGAGATTTTAAAAACAACAGGTCACCAATTATTTAGCAAAGTAGAAAGCAAATCAAAAATTTTATCCAAACTCGCGTTGGGCGATTTTGGTCCTTATGTAAAAATGAATACACACACGTACATACATATGAGTATAGGCATTATATAAAGTTAAATATATAAGAATATACAGAATTATATAAATACATGAACCATATAACATGAATTTTTAAAATGGATACAGAGATTATATAAATGAATACAAGAATTACATGAAGGATAAGATAATATAGGAATATGGGAATTATTTATGGTTCATTTTTACACACATATATATATAATAATATATATATATATATATATATATATAAGGAATGTCGAAAGTAAATAGACAGTGTACATTCTATGGTTTTAGTGAAATCGAATGGTAAATTGAATATTAATCTTAGGAATATGTTAATGGAACGATTTCTTTTTGTCAATTGTCTAGTGATTTTTTTCTGAAAACATAAGGAAAAGTTGCTCAAGGATTGTCAAAAGTAAATAGACGGTATACATTCTAAGGTTTTAGTGAAAAACGAATGGTAAATTGAATGTTAATCTAAGAGATATGTTAATGGAACGATTTCTTTTTGCCAATTGTGTAGTGTGATTTTTTTTTTCTGAATAACATTAAGGAGAAAGTTCATTTGCTTTTAAAAACGGTAGCTCGTGTAAATTAAAATAAATGGTGGTATCTAGCAACTCACCCTAATAATGTATACCTGAACAATTAAAATAAAAAAGTGGTATCTGGTAACTCAACCTACCTCTATATAAGAGCTGCTTGGCTTCGGGGCCTTCATAATGATGCGAACTTCGACGGAATAAAGATCTCTCTCCTTCCTTAGGTTAAGACTTAGGTTAAGTTTCCCTTTGGGGGGTAAGGACATCCCAACTTCTCCCCAAAGACCTCCTCCGTCTCTCCTTTCTCTTCCTCTCTTAGGTTAAGGCAACCCTTTGGGGGGTTCCCCCCTTCATTGCATACCCCCTCCTCTTCAGTGCATACCCCACCCCCTTTGCAACATACTCCCTTTGCAATATTGATTATTATCTCTACAACATCTCTGCACTCTCCCATTTTGCGCCCATACTACTTGTGTGTGTGTGTGTGTGTGTGTGACAACATGCTATATATCTGTAAATTAAAAAAATTGTATACACAAGACTTTGTAAATAAAACATACATGAACGCAAGGTCATGCAAGCCCCAAAATTAAGCTCGAACCTCTTTACAACAAAATGTAAATGTAAATATTTAAAAAGCGAAAACTGAAGATTATTTCCGTAGAATCTTTTTCATTTTTTTTTTTCATTTTCTGCTGCAAACTTGAAAGAGTAACTATTCTTTATTCAGAGTAGCGAACAACTTAAATAAACAACCATTGAAAAATCTGAAGAATAAACATTTTGGTTGTGTACAAAGGGGGAAAGAATTATTTACGTACACATTAAATTTATGTTGTGAAAAGCCTGAATTTCTATAGTTGTCACACAACGGGCATTTTATTCGTTGAAATATACATTCATTTCATTTCAGTGATCTGAGGCACTGAGAATTTATAACAAGAAGCAGCGCGCATTCGCACATATGAAAACTAAAGGCCGAGATTATTTTCATGAATTTCTGATACACGACGTATTTTATTTCCACGCTTCACAGACTCTCGCTTTCTAATATATATAAACAGGGTGTCCCATAAGTCCGGTCTCATACAAAAATATATTTAAGCTAAATTTACAAAAGTAATGCATTAGAACTACGAGGGCCACTCAATATATTTTGCCCCACCTTTTTTTTCTTTCCAAGTTTCCTTGTAAGTTCCAGAAATTTTGTACACAAGTAGTTACATACCCTTTTTACAAGTTTTATTTTTCCACATAGTCTCCATCCTTTTCTACGGCTTTCCTCCACCTCGAAACAAGGGCCTTTATTCCTTGCTGATAAAAGTCCTGGGTTCCGCTCGAGCCACCTCTTAACTTCCTCAACAACCTCATCGTCACTGAAACTTTCTTCCACGAATATCATCTTTCATTGGCCCAACAAATGGAAGTCTGAAGGTGCTAGCTAGATCCGGGCTGTATGGAGGGTGGGGTAACACAGTCGAGCGCATTTTTGTGATGTCCTCTCTTGTTTGCAAACTGTTGTGTGGTCTTGCGTTATCGTGCAAAAGGAGGACGTCTTCCAGTTTTCTCTCCGGTCGAACTCGCTTTATACGTCTCTGGAGTCCCTGTAGAGTAGCAATATATGCCTCTGAGTTGATTGTTTGTCCTTTCTTCATAATGTCCACCAGAATCACCCCTTTCATATCCCAGAAGATGGTGGCCATAACCTTTCCTGCAGAGGGAGCCATTTTGAACTTTTTCTTGCGTGGGGAATTTGCGTGATGCCACTCCATGGATTGGCGTCTTGTTTCAGGTTCAAAGTGGTGTACCCAAGTCTCTTCCCCAGTC
The DNA here is from genome assembly GCA_023014485.1 of Bathynomus jamesi. Lineage (NCBI taxonomy): Eukaryota > Metazoa > Arthropoda > Malacostraca > Isopoda > Cirolanidae > Bathynomus > Bathynomus jamesi. The sequence continues at coordinate 118,251 of JAJOZX010005987.1, read as the reverse complement.
ACAATTCGTGAAAGGAAGTCATCCCCTTCTGCCTCGTATCGAATCAACGACTCAGAAGCAATTTATTTTTTTTGGGCTTTGTGATCGTCAGTCAGCTCGCAAGGAACAAACCGTGAACACACTTTGAGTATCCTAGTTGCTGAATTATCGTATTCACACTTCCTTCACTAATTCCTAGCTCCAGTGATAGCTCCTTGTATGTGACGCGCCGATTTGATCGAATGATGCTGTTAGCACGTTGCACAGTGTGAGATGTCACAGCCGATGCCGGGCGACTGCTGCGTGGCTCATCATCGAGGCTCTCTCTCTCTCTCTCTCTCGGACTACTCGATGTTGGGTAGTAATATCGAGGTGACTGATTTAGAAAAGGACTTGGGTGTGCTAATTAGCAGCGACCTTAAGTTTACGAAACAGTGCGTAGAGATGGAAAAGAAAGCCAGAAACTATTGGGTTATATCAGGAGGCAATTTCAGTTTCGGAACAAGGAGATTGTGCTCTCACTGTACAATTCCCTTGTTCGGCCGCACCTGGAGTATGCTGTGCAGTTCTGGTCGCCCACCCTCAGGAAAGATATTGAGAGGCTGGAGCGAGTGCAGGCGAGGGCCACAAAGTTAATCCCTTCCGTTAGGCATATGGGCTACAATCGACGGTTACGCGCCCTGAACTTGTTTTCGCTTGAAACTCGGAGCTGCGCGGTCAACTGATCGAAGTTTTCAAGCTCTTACGCGGGTTCAACGATGTCGATTTTAGAAGTATGTTTAGTTTAAATGATAACCCAACTCGCAACAATGGTTGGAAGTTGGATTTGAAACGGTTTAGGACTAGTGTGTGTGGGAATTACTTTACGTACAAGATCTGTGACACATGGAACAGGTTACCTTCGGAAGTTCTGAACAGTTCCTCTGTGGATCAGTTCAAGAAAAGGGTAGACGAAATCTTGCACACTATTTGAGTGTGTAAAGACATTTAGGACCTCAGTCTGCGGAAATTTCTTTTCCTATAAAATAGTTAATATCTGGAACCAACTTCCCTCAGAGGTTGTTTCCAGTCAAAGTGTAAATGTGTTTAAAAATAGGCTAGACAAAGTACTGAACACACTCATAGTTTAAGATTAAAACCTCAGAAAACTCTGCAGGAGTTCGCTTGCTCGGTGTCTCTGTGAGCAAGCTAAATATAGAGCTATTTATATATTCTCCACTTTCCTGTAGAATTTCCTTGGCTGCTTTTCCAGGGTCAAGGTATTTTCTTCAACCTTTTCCGTACCTGCCTCTGGCAGGGAGGGAGCGGAGGGTGGGGAGAGAGCCTTCTACTTTTCTATCCAGTTTTCTACTACTGCTAGGATAGTTGAAAGAAAAATAAACTTTCACAAAATTTTCCCTGGCACCCGTTGCCATTGGTACCTCCTCGGTATGGGCCGCAAGGCCTTTTGAGGTCCTTCTTTTCCTTGTAACTCCTTGTAACTCTCTCTCTCTCTCTCTCTCTCTCTCTCTCTCTCTCTCTCTCTCCTCTCCGATGATCTCACACGTTTAGACCAGCGTTCAATTGTGCTTCGATCAACAACAGCATCCTCGTAAATGTTTTGCAGACGCTTGTGAACAGTGGCGGTCCTAGCTTACATGACGCCCTGGGCGAACCTCACCTTCAGCGCCCCCCCCCCCCTGTTCGCCAACACACACCACATTCGAATCCCCCCAAAATAAAGGACAGACATAACTCTTTCACAAAATAACTTTTTATTGGACTAATTGTTGGAACTTCAGAACCAAAACAAAGACTCAAATTTCTGAATTTTACAAATCCTTCATCACGTAAATAGAATAACTCACTTAAGAGAATGTAATTATGATACTATGAACAGGAAAAATACAAATTAAATTGCACAACTGCCATAAATAAACTAGAGAATCAAATTTCTAAATTGTACAAATGCTCTATCACATAAATAGAATAAGACACTTAAGAGAGGGTAATTATTATGCTACACTTTGAACAAGAAACAAAATAAATTGCACCACAGCACAACTGCCATCTAAAGCCTGACTCTTCTTACCTTCCTTGATGCAAAGTCATTGATCTTTTATTATTTATTTTATTTTATTTTTTATTTTTATTTATTTCTTTATTTATTTATTATTATTTTTATTTTTATTTTTTTTGCAGGCGCTCATGCCGCCCATCCACAAATGCCGCCCTGTGCGGCTGCCCATATTGCCCATATGAGGAACCGCCACTGCTTGTGAATATTTCCAACTGTTTCCTTCTCTGCGGTTAAGAACTCGATAACTGCTCTCTGTTTACGACACACATCACTGTCAGACGCCATTTTCGAAACTGCGTTAACCATCGGTTTTATATAAGGAGGGGAGGTTCAAACTGGAAAAATGCGGTTATGTGAAGTGCAGAAAGTTCAGACTGACGGCCCAAAAGACATTTCAGCCCCATGGCCTATTATTTAGCTAAGAAAAAAGGGGTGGGGCAAAATATATTGAGTGCCCCTAGTAAAACAAATGTTCAAAATGATGTCTTGTTTCGGGACATTTTTTGTTGCAGGTAGAATAACACGAAATGGCTAATATGGAAATGAGTTACATTCCTCAGGAAAAGGCGGAAATTTCCACCTTTTCCTGAGGAGTGTAATAGTCCCCAAGGTAACTTAATAAACTTCCGATCTGTGTCGGAATTATCGAATTATAAGTAAATCTGTTGTCCTATTTTGTAGCTACTATATACTGTATAACCTTTGGTTAGCTTCCGCCCGAATTGTTCATTCTGACGAAGGTCAAGCTTTTCACTCCACCTTAGACCTACAGTTTAACGTGGAATCCGAACCACGCCCCATCAGCAGCAGCCCAGCGTCTTAACCACTAAGCCACCTAGGGTACCCATTTATCTACCAACTACTTTCTTCATTGTGTGGAAGGATGACCAGCTGGGTTTTGCTGCGCGCTCGCTGCCGTCGGGTCTCGAACCCGAGGCCGATGGATTCGTAGTCAGCGACGCTAACCACTACACCACCGAGGCGCATATATATATATAGAATGAATTTCACAATTAAACACGTGAAATGAATAAATTATGCAAACCCACAGGGAAAAAAGAAAAATGATTCCAAGGCCTTTTATGTATTGACAAGTACACCTCGTCAGGGAATGACGAGGTGTACTTCTGAATACACGAAAGGCCTTGGAATCATTTTTCTTTTTTTTTCCCTGTGGGTTTGCATCGTGTATATATATATATATATATATATATATGTTACCGTGACCAGGATTCTCTTAACAAATAAGTCTATGTCCCCTTTTATAGCGCCAAGGCCTTTCCAGCCAGGAATAGTAAGACATTAAATTAAAAAACTATTTATTTGATAAATACAAATAGAGTAAATGAGGCTGCTTAAATAAATTCGGTACCCTAACTTAACTTAGACTTAAACCTAACCTTAAACCTAAACCTAGACTTATATTAAATATTTAAATAACTGGCACTTTAAACTGTACAAATAGGGGTATATTTAGAGAACACGCCAAGCAATGGGAAATTGCGAAATCTGTCTCCCAACCCCGTGTCCTAAAAATTCAGGAAAAATATCTAATAAAACACCATTTATATAAATAACATTTCACCAGTAATCAAAAACTTAAGTACATACATACATACAGACTCTCTCTCTCTCTCTCTCTCTCTCTCATATTATAAACCAGTTTATACCGTGTACAGTCTACCTCTTTTGCGGAGGACAACTTCTAGATTATTGGTGTTCCAGTTTATTGTTTCTATCCGATCAAATCTAGATCAAAACATTTACGTATCACTGCAAAACAGTGATTCTCAACCTTCTTCCGACATCATTCACCCTCTAAACATTTTTTTTTAAATTCACTCAACCCTACTTCGAATACAGTGGAAAAAGCAATTTTTTGAATTTTCACCGCCCATTATTATGGTTTAATTTTAGTTATCACGCTACCATCACCATTCTCATTCACCCTGATTCTGATATCATTCACCCTTGGGGGAACCACTCACTCGGTTGAGAAACACTGCTGTAGAAGATATATGACAAAAACTCAATATACACAATATTTCAGGATTTGCAATCATGTACACCATTAATGACTCGCCTAATTTTGTTAATACACAAATTCATTTCCAAGGAAACCTTCGAAAGTGAGAATTGTTTCTTAGTTTAAATTTCACACTTTAAACGCCGAAATTCTGACAATTCGAGATAATCCGTCTGCTTTCAAGCAAACACAATTAAAAAACCCAAGCGCACACGAGATTCAGCCATGTATCACATACCATACAACCAACCACCCAACGGATCATCCAAATCACTACATGCTCCCTATTACAGTATATATATATATATATATAACTCAACTACTGGGAAAGACTACGCAAACGAAATCTGTACTCCGTGGAAAGAAGAAGAGAGAGGTATACCATAATCTACATATGGAAAATTATCGAAAAACTGGTACCAAACCTCAAACAAAACACAATTACCATCCAGACAACGCTGGAAAATAGGAAAGGCAGAATGTGTAGTGTTCCCAAATTAAAGGCCCGACAAGGGACCTCCTCAACTCTGAAAGAAAATAGCTTGGTTGTCAGGGGGCAAAATATTTTCAACCAGTTTCCAAAGGACCTCAGAAACATTAGAGGGGTCAAAGTTGAAGTCTTCAAGAGAAGACTAGATGCCTGGCTCAGGACGGTACCAGATGAGCCGGGTGTACCTGGCTATGTACGATGGAGAGCGCAAGAGAGCAACTCGCTCCTCCACCAAGCCAGGACTAGAGGCGGGGCCACCAGCTTGACCTTCGTGTGAAGAAAGACCGACGCACGGAACCCAAACAAAGTTAACAAGGTTTTATATATATATATATATATATATATATATGCGCCTCGGTGGTGTAGTGGTTAGCGTCGCTGACTACGAATCCATCGGCCCCGGGTTCGAGACCCGACGGCAGCCGGCGCGCAACAAAACCCAGCTGTTCATCCTTCCACACAATAAAGAAAGTGGTTGGTAGATAAATGGGTACCCTAGGTGGCCAAGTGGTGAAGACGCTCGGCTGCTGATGGGGCGTGGTTCGGATTCCACGTTAAACTGTAGGTCTAAGGTGGAGTGAAAAGCTTGACCTTCGTCAGAATGAACAATTCGGGCGGAAGCTAACCAAAGGTTTTATATATATATATATATACAGGGTGGGCCGAAAGTCTGGATCCATAGGAAAATATTTATTTTAATACATAAATTACAACAAATGGTAAATACTTAAAATGAATATCAACTTTAACTCGTAAATGCGTATCCGTGATACTGTACAGTAGTTCGTACTCCAGTATAAATACTCAAATACTTTTTTTATTTCAGCCCAGAAATGGCTTCGAATCTAACAACAGAAGACCGGGTAGAACTTGTGCTCATGTACGCAAGACAGGGCGCTACACACAGAGAAGTTGCTACCGAATTCAATAGAAAACATCCTGATAAGCATCCAGTAACACATGCGATGTTGGCAAGTTGTTTAAACGTTTCAAAGAAACAGGAAGTGTACATGATCGACGGCGTTCTGGTCGTCCAAAAACTGCAACTGATGAAAATACCTCTGCAATGGTATGTGAAACTTTAACGAATAGTCCAGTAAAGTCAACAAGAAGATTATCAAATGAAACACGCATCTCGAGAACGTCAATTCGAAGAATTATTAAAAATCATAAATTCCATCCCTAAGTGTCTCGATGTCAGAGGCCGCCAATTTGAGCATTTGTTATAATTTGTTGTTTATACTGGAGTACGAACCACTGTACAGTATCACGGATACGCATTTACGAGTTAAAGTTGATATTCATTTTAAGTATTTACCATTTGTTGTAATTTATGTATTAAAATAAATATTTTCCTATGGATCCAGACTTTCGGCCCACCCTGTATAATATATATCCTTAACTCTGAAAGAAAATAGTTTTGTTGTGAGAGGACCAAGACTGTTTAATCAGCTGCCCAAAGACCTAAGAAACACGAGTGGTGTTGCGGTGGACAGCTTCAAAAGATTAGACGCCTGGCTCAGAACAATCCCCGACGAGCCGGGCGTACCTGGCTATGTGAGGTGGAGAGTACAAGAAACCAACCCACTACTTCACCAGGCCAACTCGAGAGGAGGGGCGACAAGCTTGACCTTCGTGAAATGAGGACTCATCGCACGAAACAGTTGAAAGGTTGAAAGGAAGGAAAGGTATATATTAATTAGTTAATCGTATATATGTGTATATATTAGTTATTTTGGACAACTCGGGATTTATTGAAAATTATTCACCAAATTTTGTGATCACTCATTTCAGCTTAAATTTGGTTATAAAAAATAAAAATAAAAATATATTTTAATATATCGGACTTTAAAAATGCTTTGGAGCTATGGTTACGTATTATACATATGCCATCGTTCGTAGTTCAATCGGTAACGCCGTTTCCCTATAAACAAACTAAAGACACTGAGGTCAGTGGTTCGAACCACGATGATAGTGGTAATAATACTACAGGAGTTAGAGCAATGGGTCGCATTAGTTGACCTGATCAGCGCTGTGCCAGTTTCTGGCCCTTTTGAATTATCAGTAATTCAGTATTATTATTATTACACAATGCGTATCGCCTGCAGCATAGGCGTAGGAAAAAACGGGAGCCGGAGAGGCATTGGCCCACCCACTTTTTAAAATGTGTAGGGCAACAATGGAAACTGGCCCACCCACTTTTCAACTCTAAAATGAATTTCAGTTCAACTTAAAATAATGAGTAGTTAATTAATTATTGCATCACTCATATTACGAGTATGGCAATAGATACTGTAGTTAGAATAGAATAGATGGTCCACCATATACAGTATGAAGCAATTTAGTACGATTTTCACAAAATTTTGCTGAATTTCTACACATCGTCAATCTGCATCACTGGCAACACTGGTTACTCTGTTTTTTCTACATAAAAAAAAAAATATATATATATATATATATATTCAAATTTACCGCACCAGGACTCAAACCCAGGACTTCTTGATTAGAAGTTGTTGGCGCTACCACTGAGCCAAGTTGTATTAATTTTTATCTTGGCGTAGCTCAGTGGTAACACCAGCAACTTCTAATTAAGAAGTCCCAGGTTCGAATCCTGGTGAGGTAAATTTTGTGGTTTGACTGCAATGAGATATCGCCTCTCCTGGGCCCCAACGCGATCTCTCCATCTGAACCCAATTAAACATCTGTATGAAATTTTGGAGAAAAGTGTATGAAAACACAAATGTTCGTCAACATATAATCTACACCTGAAACTAATGAAAGAATGGGATAACATTTGCAGCAAAGCTTGAAGGAAGGTCGTCATCAACAGTACGTCCGGTAAGGTTCTAGCAATGATTCAGGCTAATTTAAGAGGTATGCAGATTATTATTAATTACATTGTCATAAGCACAGTTAAATCATACAATTACATTATTTTCTGTGTGAAAACAACATACATACTCTCTCTCTCTCTCTCTCTCTCTCTCTCTCTCTCTCTCGATAGGATAGGAGAGTGGTCCGAAAAATGGCAAATGCCGTTTAACTTGGGTAAATGCAAGGTGATGTACACTGGCTACGCCAATTCCAAGTCGGACTACTCGGTGTTGGGGAGTAATATCGAGGAGACTGATTTGGAAAAGGACTTGGGTGTGCTAATTAGCAGCGACCTTAAGTTTACGAAACAGTGCGTAGAGGTGGAAAAGAAAGCCCAGAAGCTGTTGGGTAATATCAGGAGGCAATTTCAGTTTCGGAACAAGGAGATCGTGCTCTCTCTGTACAATTCCCTGGTTCGGCCGCACCTGGAGTATGCTGTGCAGTTCTGGTCGCCCACCCTCAGGAAAGATATTGAGAGGCTGGAGCGAGTGCAGGCGAGGGCCACAAAGTTAATCCCTTCCGTTAGGCATATGGGCTACAAATTTAGGCTGACCATACGTACCGTTTGTTTTATATTTCCTGGCCGTCCCGTCGTTTTAATAAAAATGTCAATTTTGTCCCGGTTTATGTACTTACTTTTTCATGAATACAGAATATTACATAACCCCGTCCCTTTTTTGCCATCCCAATGTCCCGTTTTTGTCTCAAGGAAATATGGTCAGCCTAGCTACAATCGACGCTTACGCGCCCTGAACTTGTTTTCGCTGGAAACTTAGAGGCTGCGCGGTCAACTCATCGAGGTTTTCAAGCTCTTACGCGGGTTCAACGATGTCGATTTTAGAAGCATGTTTAGTTTAAATGATAACCCAACTAGCAACAATGGTTGGAAGTTGGATTTAAAACGGTTTAAGGATTAGTGTATGTGGGAATTACTTTACGTATAAGATCTGTGACACGTGGAACAGGTTACCTTCAGAAGTTGTGAACAGTTCCTCTGTGGATCACTTCAAGAAAAGGTTAGACCAAATCTTGCACACTATTTGAGGGTGTAGAAAATTTTCCCTGGCACCCGTTACCATTGGTACCTCCTCGGTATGGGCCGCAAGGCCTTTTGAGGTACTTCTTTTCCTTGTAACTCCTTGTAACTCTCTCTCTCTCTCTCTCTCTCTCTCTCTCTCTCTCTCTCTCTCTCTCTCTCTCTCTCTCTCTCTCTATATATATATATATATATATATATATATATATATATATATCTGTTGTGTGGATGTAATTTAAAACGGGTTTCTCGAGCGCAAATTACAAATATTTAATTAAAGTTGAGGGAAAATATAAAAAGTAAATAAAACAATTTTTTAGTATTCACTTTTGTTGTTTCAGGACAAATATATATATATATATAGGATCAAGTAAAGATAATCCCTCCCAACAGAAAAAGGAGGGACTATCTTTACTTGATCATTTTTTGGGAGGGATCATCTTTACTTGGTAAAGTTGGTAATACCGCTTTACCGCAATACCGCAATACCGCTTTAATTAAAGTCTTTGGATCAAGTAAAGTTAAGCACCCCCAACCTTTTTTAGTTAGCTTTATAAGGCTAACTAACGAAAATATCACGACCTAACCTAACCAATCGTCAAGGGCGTACAGTTGACCTAACGATTGGTTAGGTTAAGTCGTGATATTTTCGTTAGTTAGCCTTATAAAGCTAACTAAAAAAGGTTGGGGGTGCTTATCTTTACTTGATCCATTGTAATAAATGAATTTTAATAAATTTTGTCTTCAAATAAATCATTTTTTAAAAAAAGATTCTCTTAATTTTTATCCTTATGTCAGACTGCTTCACTTTACTTTACTTTCTGGGAGGGATTATCTTTACTTGGTCATTTTTGGGAGGGATTTGCTTTACTAGTGTGACCTGGGAGGGATTACCTTTACTTGATCATATATATATATATATATATATATATATATATATATATATATATATATATATGTAATAAAAAATATCCGTTCCCCCTTCTGACACCAGTTTGTAATAAAAAATAATGTCCGTTGTCAGGGAGACGGACCCTTATTACAAATTGTTTTTTCTCGAAGGTCACTGCTGAGGCTCGATGAGTAAATTGAAGTTATAATAAATCTTTCTTTAAGTTAGTGACCCTCTGTGTGAATTCTTTATCCTCCGCTTACTTCTGTACCCCCGATTTTAGTGTGTATTTGATAATGAAATAGTTTGTTTGAATAGCTTTTCATCAATAAATTGAAGTCACATTTGGCTACAAGTTCACTCTCAAATTCGAAATATAATACGGTCAAGTTCAGGTTTTTTCTTCAACTAGTCTTAACATTAATTAAATAATTTAAGATCTATCGTTGCCCGTCCACTACATCCCTCGCAGTAGTTTAGGTTAACGGCTCTCAATATTCTCTTATAAACTCAAATTTCTCTCGTAACTCTATGTCTCAAACTCAAATCTCACACAATAACTCTCGATTTTAGTCTTTAACGAGCAAACCCTCTCAAAGGCCTACTCGGAGAATTACCAGATCGCCACCCGGCCTATCACTCATTCCCGACGAAGCGCAAGATATCTTCTAACGGGTTTTTTCCCCACATCTGTTTTTGTACTCCATCCCTCCTACGTCAGAGTTCAAAGCGCGCCGAGGCGAGTCCAATCAACGGAGACTAATTTGCGGGGGAGAGCGCAACTTAGAGGTTTGCGTCCCGTTGATGCGCTGTTCAAGCATTTAAGAATAAAGAAAAAAAAGGAGGGGGGAGCGTCGCACTAGTCGATGAGGACACTCGAGGTTTATCTCAAGGGCTGTTTTAAATATTGAAGATAAAACATGGGGTATTATGGGGAATCAAGTGGCTTGTGTATAAACATATATATATATATATATATATATATATATATATATATATATATAGTCGACGGGCGAGAACCGATTTCACAAACTTGGTTGAATTTTATTTTAAAAGTATTTGAAGGTGGAACGTTAGCTGAAAGTGAGTTATTAGAGACGTATAACGATATCGATTAGTGCGATAAAACTATTGTTTTAGCCGACATTCGACCTTATACAAGTACTGTATATGGGTTTCAGATTTCAAATATTCATTTCAGATTTTCCACGAACATTACTAATCTAACCTAACCTAACCAATCCTAACCTAACCGGGGATAATGTAACAACCTAACCCGACTTAACCTTACAACTTAATTTAAACAAACTTTTTAATATATATATATACATTAAGCAAGTCAATATTGTGCAAATCGACTTTGTTCCACTACCCCGGGACAGAATATGTTAAACGAAGGCACTGAGGAAAATGATTTAGGTGTCATTGTTGCGAAACATTTAAAATTCTCAAAACAATGTTGAGTCGCGAGCAAAAAGCTAACAGAGTATTGCGTTTATTTCTCTTTTTTTTTTTTTTTTAGAAATCTAAATATATTATTTTGCCGTTATTGCCGTCTTGTCAGACCTCATCTCGTAGAATATGATGTACAGTTTTGGTCGTTCTACGTGAGGAAGGATATAATAGAAGTGGTAGAAAGAGCTGAGCGGCGTGTAACCGAGTTTATTCCCACATTACGTGGTAATAACTATACGAAGACAGACTAAAAGAGCTGAATTTGTATACGCTTGAAACTCGGCATTTGAGAGCCAAATTAATTCAGGTGTTCAAAATTTTAAATAGTTTTGATAATGTAAATTATGATATATTTTCTTTTTACCAAAGAAAATAAGAATATTAGAACGTACAACAGTTTTAAAATAAGGGGCAAACGGTTTGAGGCAAACGTCGCGAGGGACTTTTTCACCCGTAAGATATGCGAGAGGTGGAATAGCCTTTCCGCGGGATCGTGACGAGCACTTCGGTTAATATATTTAAGAATAGGTTGGACACGTATTTTAGTAGCATAAATTTGCGTTAAAGTGTGGGTAAATTGGATGCGTTTTTTTTTATTTAGTATGGGAAGTAGCCAGATTTTACTTTTATTTTAAATGTAGTAGGAGGTGCTGATCCAGTCTGGTAACGGAGCACTGGAGTTCTCAGATGATACCCCCATTGGTAAAGAAGGGAAGGTGCTAGGAACTCTCGGGAGTCAAAACCTCCGAATAAACGTTTTAAATTTCAAGGATGCAGAACTTTAGTGCTTTTTAGGAAAATCGCGGTATATTTTGACTTTTATAGCTAGAGAAATTTTCATAGTTTTTTATAGAGGAGTAATAATGTTCCCTTTTGTATGCAGGAGGCGCTGGCCCGGTCTAGTTTCAGGGCATTGGGGGTTCTCAGATGGTACCCCATTAGTAAAGAAGGGAAGCTCAATGGGAACTCTCGGGAATCAAAACCTCCGAAAAGACCTATTCAACTGACTTAGCAAGAGGAGACCTTTAGTTTTAAATAGCGTATAACAAGATTCTGTAAAAAAAAAAAAAAAAAAAAAAAAAAAAAAGAGGAAAATTACACAGATCTACATTGTCGGGAGAATTCTTAAACTTGGGTTGGGGGGAGGGAGTGCTGGCCAGCTGGAGGTGCCTCTGGATCAGTGCTCCCTTATCTAATTCCAGAGCGATAGATGACAATGTAAATAATTAACTTTTAAAAGAAAGTCTCTCAGCACGATGGCCTTGACATTCATCGTAGAAATGAGCAGCGATGAAAAAATTACTTCCTGTATATAATACTGTATATTAATAAAAAAAAAAATCCTTTAACAAAATGCATAGTGCAGATTAAATTTAGTAGTTTAGGGATTCATGCTATCCTTTACACTATCTTCTTATGCGTAATTGGGTACACGAGATAAGTGTACGCACGGGTGTGAATGAATTCTGAAGGTATTCTTTTCATTATACTTTTTCCTGCTTCCTATTCTTTCAAACAATTTTTGGTCAGCAGTGGCTGGTGGAGGAGGGAGATCCTTGTCTGTTCTACACTTTCCTACTACTACTACTACTACTACTACTACTATGTGAAAGCTTTACACGTCTATTGTATAAGTGTAAGCATGGTATAAATTTTCAGTATCCTTTATTTTCATTTGCTCTTTCTGTTTTTCCTACTTCTTTCTTGGGCTAGCCTAGAGTGGATCTGAGGGTCTTTGTTAGCCAATAGGAATCTCTCTCTCTCATATATATATATATATATAATATATATATATATATATATATAAAGAACGACGCTTGTATAGGAGAACATTCCGCGCAAGATGAGAAGAGAGAACGAACAAATGAAAAAATGAGGTAACCACCCGGGCATCGAACCCGGGATCTTCCGATTGCCGGTCAGATATGATAACCACTACACCATGGTCCTCACTCAATCAGAAGTCGTAATTCCTCTACATACGCGCAGAAACCAATGCCCCGAAGGGGCACCTCCCGCATGCCGTATCTATATATACATTTCAACTGCAAAGAACACGCAGTATAAATAACGTAAAGAACGACGCTTGTATAGGAGAACATTCCGCGCAAGATGAGTTTTTTCATTTGTTCGTTCTCTCTTCTCATCTTGCGCGGAATGTTCTCCTATACAAGCGTCGTTCTTTACGTTATTTATACTGCGTGTTCTTTGCAGTTGAAATGTATATATAGATACGGCATGCGGGAGGTGCCCCCTTCGGGGCATTGGTTTCTGCGCGTATGTAGAGGAATTACGACTTCTGATTGAGTGAGGACCATGGTGTAGTGGTTATCATATCTGACCGGCAATCGGAAGATCCCGGGTTTGATTCCCAGGTGGTTACCTCATTTTTTCATTTGTTCGTTCTCTCTTCTCATCTTGCGCGGAATGTTCTATACAAGCGTCGTTCTTTACGTTATTTATACTGCGTGTTCTTTGCAGTTGAAATATATATATACTGTATATATATATATATATATATATATATATATATATATATATATATATATATATATATAATACCTTTAAATATATATTTTGAAAGTATTTCAAGTTTTATGTTTGGGATAAAAAAATTACCTTTAGAATTCGAGCAACAGCAACAGAAATGGTTGAAAAGGTTGAACAGAATTAAAAAAATATAAAAATAAAACTATAAAAATATAAAAATAACAATGCAAATAAAATCGATCCATAAAAAGGTCTGGTATTTCCGATAAGGAAAAATTCTTTTCGGATCTTCAGAAATTCTTTAAAAAAGTACGTTCCAATATATATATTTTTTTATGAAGAAAGGAGGGGCCAAGGGCGAATGCCCGCAAAAACACCCTTCCCCCTCAACAGAGGAAGAAGAGAGTCAAAATCGAAATGCCTGGACACTCTGTATTTGAAAGACGAGGTCAAAGCTGGATTGAGGAAGATTGTTCCAGAGTTCATCGGTTGAGTAGATGAAAGACTAAAAATACCGAGTAACCCTCGCGTTACGGAGTTGGACAGAAAAGGAATGAGAATGTGTCGAAAGTCTGTTACTGCGTGCACTGCTCTATTTATAGGAGGAGGCATGCAGTTGGAGAGTTCAGAAGAACAGTGTCCGTTATAATAGCGATATTAAAAAGAGAGTGAGGCGACATTGCGTGAAAGAGAGAGAGGGACTGAAGACAGTCAGTAAGAGGCGAGGAATTGATAAGACGAAAAGCTTTTGATTCCACGCGGTCAAATAGAGCTGTGGGGGTTGAGCTACAGCACACGTGAGAAGTGTACTCAATACAGGGGCGGACAAAACCCCTGCACGGAGCAAGGGCGGATCTAGTGGGGGGAGTCGGCGACGTCTGGACCCCCCCCCCCCTCTCAATTTCTTGCGAGTGCCCTATTTGAATGATGTGTATGTCTCTGAAAACAAATTTTGTTTTTGTAAATAGATCATGGTTATTTTATTTTATTCAAATTCTATTTTGAGTCTTTATCCGTATACATTGTACTTCCAAATTTGTATTGTAATGGTTTTCATAGGTGCCCTTAGTACTGGTGCAGCCATATCACTATTTTTATTTTCATCTTATTCTCATAGTTCTTTTAATTAGCAAGACATTTGTAATTGTTTGAAAAATTTCCTGGAATAACTGTTGTACCCAAGTTGGATTTTTATTTTGTATCATATCTGAATGAGACTGATCTAATAAAACAATACAATTGATTTTACATTCGCTCATTGGTGGTCTGTTTTAAGAAAAAGGACTCTTTGGGAAGCGGGTGGAGAAGTGAAGAGTGGAATCATCGGCACAGGAGTGGATAGGACAGGAAGTGCGACTTAACAAAAGGAAAAGAGTGGGTGACAGGACAGGACCCTGAGGAACACCACTGTTAATAGCTTTAGAAGAACAGTGGCCCTCTACAACCGCAGCTATAAATCAGCCAGAAAGGAAATTACGGATGAAGGCACAGATAGAAAGATAGAAACCGAAGGAGGGCAGTTTGGAGATTAAAGATTTGGGCCAGATTCTATCAAAAGCTTTTGAAATGTCTAGCGCAATAGCAAAAAATTCACCGAAATCTCCAAAGGAGGAAGACCCAGAGTCAGAGAGATATGCAAGAAAATCGCCAGTAGAGCGTCCCTTGCGGAATCCATATTGAGGATCTGAATAAAGATTGCGAGAAGAAAGGTGTTTAAGAATCTTCCTATTAAAGATAGATTCAAAAAATTTAGAAAGGCAAGAAATGAAAGTAATTGGACGATAGTTGGAGGGTTGAGAGCGGTCACCCTTCTTTGGGACAGACTGAATGAAAGCGAACTTCCAACAGCAACGAAAAGTACCAGATGAAAGACAAAGACGAAAGAGTTTGCCTAGGTAGAGTGTCAGCACAGAAGCACAGTTCTTGAGAACAACAGGAGGGACACCATCAGGACCGTACGCCTTCCTACAGTTGAGCCCAGATTGGGCAGAAAGCACATCTTTGGAGGAGATTCTAATTTCTGACATAATTGAGTCAGAAAGAGGAGGAGACGGAGGAACAGTACTACATTTGTCCAGGGGGTTGAGTTGGAGGTGAACGTTTGAGCGAAGAGTCCAACTTTATCGAGAGAAGAGACGGCAACTGAGCCGTCGGAATGGAAAAGAGGAGGGAAATAAGAAGTAAAGTTGTTGAAGAGGGTCTTGGATAGATGCCAGAAAGAGCGAGAAGAATTAGAATTAGATAGATTTTCACATTTTTGTCTGACGAAGGAATTTTTGGCGAATCGAAAAACAGATTTTCCACGATTCCGGACCTAGCGTACTTCATCAAAAGCCGATTTGAAAGCCGGAGTGATCTGATCTGATCTGCAACTTTTTTTTCGCATGTATTTATATACAAAGATGATTGTAACGCATTGCATGAGTGATTAGATATGCCTGAGATGTTATTGAGACGTAACTACTCGATAATACCGCGTCACAAAGTGATCTTTGTGCGTAAGTCACCTGCGAAAAAATTATTATTTTAGCGGACAGATCATTCTTCCTTTCAACCGTCCAATTTCTCCAATATATAAAAAAAAGTTACCCTTACTAAGTATATTCCAAACAGTCAAACCACAAAAATTATAGATAAAGCGTGTGTATCATTTTGAACAACACGAGGAATTTTCTTCCTACAACAAAAAAAAAAAATGTAAATAAATAAACAAATTGAGATAAGGCACACATTGGTATTCAATAAAGTTTATACTTTTGAACGTTATCTTTAAGTTTTCTGTCACTAAGGAAGAGCCAATCAGAACTCATTCCATCTTTACTCTATTCCTCGTAATTCTGCAATGAGAATTATTTTTCATTTACGCATATACATTACATATGAGAGAGAGAGAGAGAGAGAGAGAGAGAGAGAGAGAGAGAGAGAGAGAGAGAGAGAGAGAGAGAGCCTCAAAGAACTTTCGGTCCACTCGGGGAGGCTCCTGTTATTAAATTAGTTCAATTTTTGACTATTTTAGCAGTACTAGAAAACTGGGAAGAAAAGCATAAGGCTCTCTCTCTCTCTCTCTCTCTCTCTCTCTCTCTCTCTCTCTCTCTCTCTCTCTCTCTCTCTCTCTCTCTCTCTCTCTCTCTCCTCTCTCGGGTGAAGCGTAGTAACTCGAGAGGCAGTAAGCTCGATCTCCGGCGGGCGAACTTTGTTAGCCTCAGGAATAGCGTAGGAGAGATGGGGTTAGAGGTTGGCGGCGATGTTGAGGGAGTGTGGAGTGCATTCCGGGACGAGTTTATGGTGCTGCAGTCTGCTACCATACCCTCAAAACCGGTCACCCCTGCTTCAACGCAGCCTAAGTGGTTCAATCGTGACATCGCTTCGGCTATCCGAAATAGGAAAGTAGCGTATAGGAGGGCGAAGGCCAATCGTTCCCACGAGAACACTGAAGCGTATGTCCGCCTGTGTAGGGAAGTGAAGGCGAAGGTTAGGCTAGCGAAACGTAACGAAGAACTACGGGTGGCAAGCCTCTGCAAGGGGAACCCTAAGGAATTCTTCAGTTATGTTAATAGTAGAAAGCCCATTAGAAGCATGATAGGTCCGTTAAAGGACGGAAGCGGCGTTCTGCGGACCTCCGACGTGGACATCGCTAATGTGCTTAATGAGTACTTTGCGGGAGTGTTCACCAGGGAGGATACCCGCGTCATCCCTGAGCCAGGCGTGAGGCACGAAGGTGCTGGCCTGGATAGTGTTAGATGTACCGCGACAGTCGTTGCCGATAGAATAGACAAACTGAGCGCGTTTAAGGCTCCTGGGCCAGACCAGTTTCCCCCCAGAGTGTTGCGAGAAGTGCGCGACCAGGTGGCTCCCCACCTGGCTACAGTCTTCAACAAATCGTTGGAGATGGGCCAGTTGCCTGGTGACTGGAGGGAAGCCAACGTGACCCCTATCTTTAAGAAAGGGGATCACGAAAGTCCAGGGAACTATCGTCCCATTAGTCTCACTTCAGTTGTAGGTAAATTATTAGAAGGGATAATAGCTGATAGGATCGTTGACCATTTGGACTCCTACAAGCTGCTTGGGGACTCCCAACATGGGTTTAGACGGCATAGGTCGTGTCTCACCAACTTGCTCGAGTTTTTCCACGTCATGTTGAGTGAGTACGATAAGAGTAGGGCGATTGATATACTTTATCTCGACTTTCAGAAAGCCTTTGATAAGGTACCTCACCGCCGGCTAATGGCGAAAGTGCGCGCGCTGGGTATCGGTGGGGAAATAGGTAGGTGGATTGAAAACTGGCTGAGGAATAGGCGGCAGAGGGTGGTAATTAAAGGGGCTAGTTCGGTTGGGCCTCGGTCACTAGTGGGGTTCCTCAAGGTTCCGTTTTGGGGCCACTGTTGTTTATCATTTACATAAATGACATTGACGGTGGCATCGTCAGTCGGATCGCCAAATTCGCTGATGACACCAAGCTTGGGGCCAGTGTTGGGACGCCCGAAGCGATCGAGGAACTGCGTGCGGACCTAGGTAGGATAGGAGAGTGGTCCGAAAAATGGCAAATGCCGTTTAACTTGGGTAAATGCAAAGTGATGCACATTGGCTACGCCAATCCCAAGTCGGACTACTCGATGTTGGGTAGTAATATCGAGGTGACTGATTTAGAAAAAGACTTGGGTGTGCTAATTAGCAGCGACCTTAAGTTTACGAAACAGTGTGTAGAGGTGGAAAAGAAAGCCCAGAAACTATTGGGTTATATCAGGAGGCAATTTCAGTTTCGGAACAAGGAGATTGTGCTCTCACTGTACAATTCCCTTGTTCGGCCGCACCTGGAGTATGCTGTGCAGTTCTGGTCGCCCACCCTCAGGAAAGATATTGAGAGGCTGGAGCGAGTGCAGGCGAGGGCCACAAAGTTAATCCCTTCCGTTAGGCATATGGGTTACAATCGACGGTTACGCGCCCTGAACTTGTTTTCGCTTGAAACTCGGAGGTTGCGCGGTCAACTCATCGAGGTTTTCAAGCTCTTACGCGGGTTCAGCGATGTCAATTTTAGAAGTATGTTTAGTTTAAATGATAACCCAACTCGCAACAATGGTTGGAAGTTGGATTTGAAACTGTTTAGGACTAGTGTGTGTGGGAATTACTTTACGTATAAGATCTGTGACACATGGAACAGGTTACCTTCGGAAGTTGTGAACAGTTCCTCTGTGGATCAGTTCAAGAAAAGGTTAGACCAAATCTTGCACACTATTTGAGTGTGTACAAAATTTTCCCTGGCACCCGTTGCCATTGGTACCTCCTCGGTATGGGCCGCAAGGCCTTTTGAGGTACTTCTTTTCCTTGTAACTCCTTGTAACTCTCTCTCTCCACCCTCCGCTCCGTTCCTGCCAGAAGCGGGTACGGAGAAAGGTTGAAGAAAATATCTTGACCCTGGAAAAGTAGCCACGGAAATTTTACACGAAAGAGGAGAATATATAAGCTAGCTCTATAATTACGCTATGTACACAGAAATCGTACACGAGAGAGCGTCGTTGTATAAACTAACTAATAATATATTTGTGTTGATCTTATATCAACTAATTGGTATCGTCACAAAAACTTTTAACATATATATGGTTTGGTTTCATACAAAATATTTACAGTTCTATTTACCAAGATATCGTTCCAACAAAGACCACATGGCTCACTCCAGGTTCGTCCCAAAAGGATTAAGAGAGGTAAAGGTTAAACTCTCAATGTCTACACCCATGTACACGCAAAGCCATCATGCCGGCAAAGTGACGAAATGCTTCTGCAGGAAAGGGGTTGAAACACGAAGTGAGAAGAGAAATCAGATTTTCCACACCATGCCCTTACCCGTCACGCGCATCCAGCCACCAAAGAGAGGAAAAAAAGAAATGACGGCAGAAACACATCTCTACCTCACCTAATCCATGCCATACATTTTCTTTAGATTTTTTTGGTTCATTATGAAAATATGTATTTCTACAAAATACTTTTCTATTCTATTCTTAGACCTATCATCAATCAAGGCAGGCAAGTGTGTGAGCGTGTCTTCTGTTATTGAATGTCTGGCATGTATATGTGTCTGTCAACTTTCTGAATGTCGCCGCCTTTATGCAACAAGCGATATATTGAGTCGTTCATACTTCGCGATGTTGTGCCACCACGGGAGTAGAGAAGATATCTTTCCGACGAGGAATATCAGTAGAAGATCCCTGTATCTATCCCCATGTACTCGTCCCTTATGGAGAATGAGTGTTTGAACGACGTTTCAGGATCAACCTGCGGTCGACCACTCTGCAGCATCCCGCCTCATTTACAGGATTTGGTGGAGGAGGGAATTGCTTTCCGATCTCCTGTAATTTTACCATGAAATTTCTCGACATATTTAATTTCATCATTTTTTTCCCATGTTATGAATGGAAAATTAAAATCCCCATAAATTAAAATACTTGGTGCCTGAGTTTCAAGTAATTTTAATACGTTTTCTATTTCATTTGTAGCGAATTGGAATTCACTATTTGTGGTGTCTGTTGGTCTGTAGACGTTCATAATGGCTAGATTCACTTCTTTTACTTCTAAAATAATCATTCCGACTGTGCTGTTTGATTTGTTTACCTTCACCTCACACATGTGTGTATTTTTCACGTAGATGCAACACCCTCCTCCTCGTCTAGCAACTGTATCCACTATGTTGCAGTCCAGTATTGCTATTTCAGTACCCCCGATGCAGTTTTCACAGCCATTTTCACAATTATGTAAGTGTTTCCGTTAGGCATATGATATCTATGTTGATTTCCAGAGCTAAATTTTGCATGTATTGTAATTTCCAATCTGCATTGTCAGTATACAGGCCTTGTATATTTGTGTATAATAAATTTATAGGGTTTCTAATCTTTGTGCAAGGTTTTCCTAGATAATGGTTGTTTCTTGGTCGATATTGTCGGTTCCTGTTTGGTGTTATTGGTTGGGCCGCCGCATTTGGGAATACTGTGGCTGCGGCCCTTAATACCATTGTGAATGTTATATTAACGATGGGTAGTTAGTGTTGAATAGGAGGGTGATGTATGTAATGCTGGGGTGCATATATCTGCGAAGTTTTGTCTTTTCTCATTAGAAAAGGTAGTTGTGCTTTTATCACCCTAATTTCCTCTGAAAAATGTACTTCATTGCTGGTGTTATTACTTCTATTTAAGATGTGATCCGTTCTTTCTCGTTTTCTTCTTTGAGTACCCTTAATGTGAAAATACGAGCACTCCATATTTAGGCATTTTTTCTCTCTAACTGACTGTCTGCACATACTGTAGAAGGGTGGAAATAGTAACAGTTTGTTCCATATCTGCAACTTCCATGTAGAAACATTTTTTTGGAGTGATTATACATGCAGTGTGAGCCATATTTGGAGGAACCTGTTTTGTAATATTCGCATATGGTCCGTCGCTTAGATTCCTTAGGAGTCCTATGGGATTCAATTGCTTTCCTCTGTCATACCACCACTTCTTTCTTACACAGTGTTTTTTTAATCTTTGTTGTGTTTTCATTTGTATTCATGGTGTCTATCTTGCGCAAGGGGTAGTTCTCCCTCTAAAGCTATTTCTGCACCATCCTCTAGTGTGTTTCCCTCAGTGTCCTGAGTCCCTTTTTGTTTGTATCGGCGTTTCCTGACGTTTCCTGGTTTTCTGTCGGTGAACCTGTTGCAAATGATTCGTCAATTTCAACATTCTCCATTCCTGTTTGTATTACTTTCCTGTTTTCTATACACTTGACAAGCACGAAGCCTTTATATAAAAGCCTAGGATTTTGTCGTTTATTCTATTCATCATTTTCCTGTCCTTTTTATCTAAGTTTATGCATTCGTAATGTTTAAATGTATTGCACAGAATGCATTTTAAGCCCGTGGTCTGGTCTACTTCATTTACGCAATTGCAGAGCTGGTACGCGGCGCATTCCATTAAACATAATCCTACTTTATTCAATTTTCTGAATTTACAGCAAATCACACATTATTTCATATTTTTTGCCATTTTTTCCTTTCTTTCGTCTATTTCCTTTTTACTTCTCGAATTTCGTCTGCGAAATCTAAACCTTCTCGTTTCTGGTCATCTTCCTCTTCTATAGGCCTCTTGGAAAAATCTCACGAAAACAGTCATTCCATTCGAATTGGTTTTAATTTATGCTGTTTTTCTTTGTGCATGATGTATGCCACAGGCCTTCACTTTATAAATTATTTCCGCGTATTCACTGATATTTAATACACACACACGCACTGGTATACGATGGAATCTACTGCTGAATTTATAAACACTAGTATTTTGGTATTAGCACAGAGTAGAAACGTCCGTACACCACGAATTAGGAACACACACACACACACACACACATATATATATATTATATATATACATATATATATATATATATATATATATATATATATATATATATATATATATATAAACTTTAATTCGTTAACTGGAAATACGCAAACAATTCATAACTTCACCAATTAAACTCCTCTTTTTGATGAAACATTTTAAAACGCAATTCCTATAAAAAAAATTGCAAGAAAATAAAAAAAAATTCAAAAGTAAATCTAATATATATATATATATATATATATTATATATATATATATATTATATATACAGGGTGGGCCGTAAGTTTCCATACATAGGAAAAATTAAACGTTTGTTTTTATGTTTCAGATACCCTAAGAATATGCGTTTGACGAAAGAGCAACGAATTGAAATCATACTGATGGCTGGGTCGGGAAGCAGTCGCATGGTTGCAATGAACTTTAACAGACAACATGGAACGAACATCACACACGACACTGTGGCAAAACTTATTAACAAGTTTCAGAAAACTGGAAATGTTGCAGATCAACCGCGAAGTGGTCCAAGACGTACAGCCACCGATGAAGACACAACAGCTACGATACTTACAGCGCTTACACGGAGTCCCAGAAAAAGTATACGACGGTTGTCTGCAGAAAGTGGTGTCAGCAGATCGAGTATCAGGCGCATTTTGAAAGCAAACAAATGGCATCCATACAAATTGCATATGGCACAGCATTTGAGTGAAGACGACCCGGATAGACGGATGGAATTCTGTGAATGGGCATTAACCAAAGTGAACGAGGATGCAAACTTTTCAACTAAGATCTTGTTTACTGATGAAGCAAATTTTTACGTCAATGGAGAGGTTAATCGGCAAAACATACGTTACTGGAGTAATGCTAACCCTAACTGGCTGAGTCCGACGAAGATGCAAGGTGCCGGTAAAGTGATGGTGTGGGCCGGGATATGGGGTGACAGAATTATTGGACCAATTTTGTCAGTGGAAATCTTAATGCCGAAAGGTATCTTAACATGTTGCAAGAAGAGATTTTCCCATCCCTGCTAAACGAGGAAGGTAACTTCCCAGTTTACTTCCAGCAAGATGGAGCTCCACCTCATTATGGTCTTCACGTGCGTCGGTATTTGGATCAGCAGTTTCCGGATGCTTGGATTGGTCGGCGTGGTCCTGTGGAGTGGCCTCCCAGATCCCAAGATCTCACCCCCCTTGATTTCTATCTTTGGGGGCACTTGAAGGCCATGGTGTATCAGGAAAAGATACGAGACATAAATCATCTAAAGGAACGTATCACCAACGCCATTACAAGCATAACGTCAACTGTGCTAATGCGTGTTCATCAACAGTGGGGAACACGTATTGAAATGTGTTTTCAAAACAATGGCAACCATGTAGAGCATATTATATAAATAAAAATGGTTGTCCATAAAAAAAATGTTTATTTTTCCTATGTATGGAAACTTACGGCCCACCCTGTATATATATATATATATATATAATATATATATATATATATATATATATATATATATATCACTGTTAGGTGGGGCAATGTACTATCCGAGTGTTTTGGCTCCTTTTGTGGGGTGAGACATGGCTTCTTGCTCTCCCCAATGCTGTTTAATGTGTATATCGACGGATTAATTGTTTCACTTAATGAGGCAACAGTAGGATGTTGTGTAGATAACACAAGGATAAATAACTTAGTTTATACCGATGATATGGTGTTAAGAAGTCCCTCTGTTAAAGGTCTGGATCGGCTACTAAAAGTCTGCGAAGTGTATTCGCAGAAACATGATATTCTTTTTAATGTTACAAAAACTAAGGTTATGCAATTTCATCCTGAAAGCTGTAATCAGCCAGCTGATATAAGGTTTAAAATGAATGGTGAAGTAATTGAGGAAGTACAAAAGTTTAAGTATTTGCGTCAAACTATTACCAGATCCTTGAGTGATGACTCGGATATAAGAAAACAATCTCGAAGCCTGTGTGCTAAAGCGAATATAACCATAAGGAACTTTCGATTCTGTACAAGTGAAGCTAAAGACACTCTCTTTCGTACTTTCTGCAGTAACATATACGGACAGCAACTCTGGGTGAATTATAAAAAAGGTTCTGACAGAACCTAAATTTGCTCTACAACAGGTCTTTTAGACTCTTATATAAATTACACCCGAGATGCTCAGCTTCGCAAATGTTTGCTACCCGCAACGTCCCGAGCTTCTCGGAGGTAACAAGACGTGCCCAATACAGTCTAATACAAAGAATTAAAAAATCAACCAACCCGATCATCCAAGCTATCCATGAGTCCTGCCATTTATTCTCTAAGCTATGGACTTCTTGGTACGAAAACGTCCGTCTGTAGCTCCACTTAACTTCGACATTACAGTATTATTTCTAATCAATTGTATATATTTCTATCCTCGGTATATGAACTGTCATTGTATTAATAATATTTGTCATATTGACTATAGTCTGCCAATAAACCTTTTCATTTTAATTTCATATATATATATATATATATGGGATGAATTTCACAATAAAACACGTGAAATGAATGAATGCTGCAAACCCACAAGGAAAAAGAAAAACGTGCATTTTTATTCTGACCATCATCCTTCGATTAAATCCTCTATTTTCTCTGCTATGTTTCTTCGAGCATTGAGAGTTGTCAGTCCTGAATTTTTAGATTCCGAGTTATGCAATATCATGAATATTGGTACTAAATTATGTTATCCTATTTCATTTTTAGATAACTGTCTTAAGAAAGCCAAGAATAGGTATTATAATAATGTAATTGTAAAGGAATTTCAGCGTAAAAATATCCTTAGCCTACCTTACCATGTTAATTTTCAATACCTTCCAACTGTACTTAAAGCAATTGGCATTAATGTAATCTTTAAGTATAATAATACTGTTAAATCACGCCTAATAAAGAATAGCCCTGATAATGTTGTTGGTTGTGTGTATTCGATCGGATGTACACAATGTAACTCAGTATATATAGGCCAAACCGGTAAAACGTTAGATATTAGGGTAAAACAGCATAAATATGCTTGTAGAACAGCTAGTACTTCCAATGCTTTATTTAACCATATGTATAGATGTAACCATAGCATCAAGTGGGATAGTTCTAAAGCGCTTGTTAAAAACAGAGATATAATAGAACGAAATATTCTAGAATGTGCATTTATTCATTTTAAAAACAATTTCAATAACAGCTCGGGGACTTATAAAATTGACGATATCATGTTAAAATTTCTTTTGCCTCTCATTAACCCTGTTAAGTATGTGCTAATTGTTTTGTTTTTCCTGTACGTTGTATATATATATGGGCTTCTCGCCTTTTAACTTCATTCCCTGACGAGGTGTAGCTTTGAATACACGAAAGGCCTTGGAATCGTTTTTCTTTTTCCTTGTGGGTTTGCAGCATATATATATATATATTTTTTTTTCATTTCATATATATATATATTTTCATTTCATATATATATATATATATATATATATATATAAGCAAACAACCACAAGGAAAAGGAAACACAAAGTCCGAGCGCTTTCGTGATATATTCACATTATCAAGGAAGAACAGAAAATAGACGGAGATTACAAAGTATTTGAGTTAAATAGACAAGCAAATGCCAATTGTGAATTTTTTGCTTGTCTATTTAACTCAAATACTTTGTAATCTCCGTCTATTTTCTGTTCTTCCTTGATAATGTGAATATATCACGAAAGCGCTCGGACTTTGTGTTTCCTTTTCCTTGTGGTTGTTTGCTTATTAATAAGGTCACGTGTTATTTTGTGATTCTAGTGCATATATATATATATATATATATATATAATATATATATATATATGAAAATGAAAATGAAAAGGTTTATTGGCAGACTATAGTCAATATGACAAATATTATTAATATAGGGTGTCCATAAATGATTACCCTGATTAAAGCATGCTATAACTTTTAAATAAATACTCGTATTCAAACACAGTTTTAATCATAAGTAGATAAACATACAAAGTTTTGATACATAGTTAATGAACTTAATAAGCTTCCACATGTGCACCCCTAGTGGCACGTAAAATGTCTAAACGGTATTCATACTCACGCCACACATTTTCCAACATTTGTGGGTTAACTGTTGCAATTGCATCCGTAATGCGTTCTCGCAATGTCCTGATATCTGGAACAACTGTTGCATAAACCAAATCTTTAACATGACCCCAGAGAAAGAAATCCAGCGGGGTAATGTCTGGTGATCTTGGGGGCCATGGGATTGGCTCGTCCCTGCCAATCCATCGATTTGGAAATGTTGGGTCGAGAGTTTCACGAATAACATGCGCCCAATGATGGGGTGCCCCATCTTGTTGGAAGATGACAGTTGGCTGCCTGTCCTGCAGCTGGGGGATGGCGTAATTGGTGAGCATATCCAGGTACACAGTTGCGGAAACAGTGTTCTCAGCGAAGAAGAAAGGACCAATTATCTGGTCATACATTAGTCCACACCAGACATTGATCTTCGGACTGCCCCGAATATGCTCCCTTACGGCACGTGGGTTATCCGATCCCCAAATACGCACATTGTGTCTGTTGACTCTACCACTGAACAGCTACTACAGCGCTCCTATCGGCGAATGCGGTAGACGAAACACACCATCACAGAAACTCTATGGGTGTACGAGATCACCTGTAAAAAGAAAACGGATGTAAGATTCGTCATTAAAACATGAGAGCATAGGTACTGTTTTCAGGGTAAACATTTATGGACACCCTGTACAATGACAGTTCATATACTAAGGATAGAAATATATACAATTGATTAGAAATAATACTGTAATATATATATTATATATATATATATATATATATATATATATATACAGTATATATATATATATATATATATACGAGGGCCACTCAATATATTTTGCCCCACCTTTTTTTTTCTCTCCAAGTTTCCTTGTAAGTTCCAGAAATTTTGTACACAAGTAGTTACATACCTTTTTTACAAATTTTTATTTTTTCACATAGTCTCCATCCTTTTCTACGGCTTTCCTCCTCTTCGAAACAAGGGCCTTTATTCCTTGCTGGTAAAAGTCCGCTGGGTTCCGCTCGAGCCACCTCTTAACCTCCTCAACAACCTCATCGTCACTCTGAAACTTTCTCCTATGAATAGCATCTTTCATTGGCCCAAACAAATGGAAGTCTGAAGGTGCCAGATCCGGGCTGTATGGAGGGTGGGGTAACAGAGTCAAGCGCATTTTTGTGATGGCGTCTCTTGTTTGCAAACTGTTGTGTGGTCTCACGTTATCGTGCAAAAGAAGGACGTCTTCCAGTTTTCTCTCCGGTCGAACTCGCTTTATACGTCTCTGAAGTCTCTGTAGGGTAGAAATATGTCTCTGAGTTGATTGTTTGTCCTTTCTTCATAATGTCCACCAGAATCACCCCTCTCATGTCCCAGAAGATGGTGGCCGTAACCTTTCCTGCAGAGGGAGCCATTACGAACTTTTTCTTGCGTGGTGAGTCTGCGTGATGCCACTCCATGGATTGGCGTGTTGTTTCAGGTTCAAAGTGGTGTACCGAAGTCTCATCCCCAGTCACAGTTCGTGAAAGGAAGCAGTTTCTTTTCTTTGGGCTTTGTGATCTTCAGTCAGTTCGCGAGGAACAAACCGTGAACACACTTTTGAGTAACCCAGTTGTTGAATTATTGTATTCACACTTCCTTCACTAATTCTTAGCTCCAGTGATAGCTCCTTGTATGTGACGCGCCGATTTGATCGAATGATGCTATTAGCACGTTGCACAGTGTGGGATGTCACAGCTGACGTCGGGCGACCGCTGTGTGGCTCATCATCGAAGCTGGCTCTTCCTCTCTCCGATGATCTCACACGTTTAGACCAGCGTCCAACTGTGCTTCGATCAACAGCAGCATTTCCGTAAACGTTTTGTAGACGTTTCTGAAGATTTCCAACTGTTTCCTTCTCTGCGGTTAAGAACTCTATAACAGCTCTCTGTTTACGAAGCACATCACTGTCAGACGCCATTTTCAAAACCGCGTTAACCATTGGTTTTACACAAGGGCGTTTAAAAGGGGTTTTATACAAGAAGGGGAGTTCAAACTGGAAAAAATCTGGTTATGTGAAGCGCAGAAAGTTGAAACTTACGGGCCAAAAAGCATTTCAGCCCCATGGCCTATTATTTAGCTAAGAAATACCTATAGCTATTTTTTCTTATTTTCAGGCATGTAGACTACTTTAATATTAATCTATGTTTCTATTATAGGTCAATTTTTGATATATGTTGGTGATAATAGTTGATATATGATATAATGGATAATAGTGGTGAAGCCACTTCTAGTGGTAAAACTTGTTCAAGTGGTGCAGATAAAGTTGATGTAAAAACAAAAAAACCTGTATATTTGGATTAGGTCCCGGCATCACAAATAATGATGCAAAGATTGTAGGATGTCGCTTGCCAACAAGTGAACAAGTTCTTAGATGTTTCCTATTTCACCAGCAACAGGGTCTAAAAGAGAGAAGAACTAAGCGAGATATAGCTAAAATTGTTTTAACAGAAATTCAATCATTCTACAATGAAGCCAACATACCAATGATTACTGAGAAAAAAGCATGTGAGAAAATAATTTCGTTGTCAGAAAAGAATGCGAAACTGAGAGAAATTCCATTGAAAAGAAGAGAGCTACAAAGTACAAAGACAAGACAAGATGATATGGAAATGCAACTTAAAATGACTTTTCCACTGTGGATTAAAAATGCCGAAAAAATTATGAGTAATCCAGAAGATATACAATTTCTTCAATCTATGCAAGGGGATAGAATTGCTTCTTTTGGAGCTCATGATCAAACTTTAGCATCCAAAATGAAGCGCATTAATTTTCGAAAATGTGAAGAAAATGCAAGAAAAGAAAAGGAATTGAGAGACACTGAAGCTTCTTGCAGTTATGTTGAATTAGAAAGCAGTAGCACAAGCGATACAACTACCATTGAGAGTGAGTCAGAAGCTAATGATGGAGCTGAAAAAGATGGAAAATCCACACAGTCAACAGTCTGTTTAGGTACTCAAGCTATCATTCCTCATGACATTCTGAAAAGACTGAAACTTGTTTCTTTGGCATCAAGAATGAAAATGACTCCGGCACAACAGGCTGCATTCACAAAAGCTTTTGTTGAAGAATGTGGTGGTAACACTAAGGCAGTGGCAATTTCATATGCTACAGCTGATAGAGCAAGACGCGAAGTAGCCCAAAAAATTTCAAGTTCCATTAAAAAATCCTGGAATCCTAAATTGGCCTCTCTTCATTGGGATTCGAAAATAATTTCTACTCTGCAGGATAAATATGTTACAGAAGAACGATTAGCCGTATCAGTTGGAAATTCAATGGATCTCAAACTACTTGGTATTCCATCATATCATCCTAGTGCTGGTGGCAGTGGCCAATCTGGGAAAAACTTGACTGAAGAAGTTATGAAGCTACTGAAATTGTGGAACTGCTCCGATTCAATAGTGAACTTGGTTTTCGACACTACAGCAACCAACACGGGACATGTGAGCGCTGCATGCATAACTATCCAACAAGAGATTGGACGGCCTTTATTATGGTCTGCATGCAGGCATCATGTTGGTGAAGTTATTATGAGTCATGTGTTTCAGGACATGAAAGTAGAAACTTCGAGTGGACCAGAAATTAATGTCTTTAACAGATTTCGAGAAAAGTTTCAGTGGATTTCCAAGGATGAAAAATTGGAAAAAATTGACTTCAATCAGTACTCCAAAGCTGTCCAGGAGATTCTTCAGGAATGGACTGATTATGCAATTCAAATAAGTAATATAGAAAAGCAACATACACGATATGACTACAAACAGTTTTCTGACTTAGTTGTGTTATACTTAAATGCAGGACCTAGTGATAAGGATATAACCCTTCAGCGACCTGGTGCTATACATAGAGCCAGATGGATGAGTAAAGCAATATATGCTCTAAAAATTGCATTACTAGAAGATAATATCTCGAAACTACCTTCAGTAACAATCACAAACAAGCAACAAATTCTGAAACTAAGAGACTTTGCAACCTTCATTTCACTGATTTACTACCCATGGTGGATGACCTGCTCTTCAGTTTTTGATGCACCATGGCACGATTTGCAGCTTTACAAAAAGCTTCTTAGATGCGAGGAAGTAAACAAGCAAATAGCAAAAAGTGCTCTAACATCTCTGAAACGTCATCTCTGGTACCTTTCATCAGAGATGATTCCTCTTGTATTATTCAGCGATTTGGTTCCAAAAAATGAACTTCGTGCTATAACAAACCATCTACTTTCCTATAAACCACACAAGATTGAGACAGTGGTTCCAGAAGGTAGACATGGATCCAGTTTTGGAAAGCCTAATTTCCCTACCAATCTACGATCGGAAACCACACTAGCTGACTTGGTTGACAAAAACTCATGGTTCATATTCTCTTCACTACAGTTAGACTATGATTTTTTAATGGTTGAGATTGTTGAATGGAAAACAACAGCATCATTTATATCTTCCAAAGAAAAACTTTTGGTTATAAATGTCATAAATGATGGCTCTGAGAGGGCAGTAAAACTATGCAGTGACTTTTATGAGGCTGCAAGGACTGAAGAACATCTTCAAAATGTTCTCTAAGTTGTAGAAGCTGACAGAAAAGCCACTCCTAATCTGAGAAAGAGACAAGCTTCTTTATCATCTGTTTTAAAAGAAAAAAGGACAAAGAAGAAGAATTAAGATATCAATAAGCAATAAATCAATTTTTACAAGTATTTTATCATGAAATACCATTTTTAATAGGTGGAGGTGGTCGGTGGGATGCTTGGCAAATTGGGTCCTCGTCCCGCATCCTGGTAACTCACTTCATAATTCTCAGAATAATACAAAAAAAAGTCTAAAAAGACAGATAATTTCATGAATTGAGGCTAAAACTTGCCTAAAACTAACTATATTTACAATTTTTTTTTCAAACAAAATCTACAACGCTTACACATAAAATTTTCTAGTAAAACCATAAAATTCTACAATTGTCAAATTTTCATCTTCGAGGAGGACCCACTAAATATTGTCAGAACAGCTTGAAACGTGGACACTGAAGGTTTGTTGGGGATTGTAACCATAATATCATAGGGCCGAATCAATATCCGAAGTTCGAAATTTCACCCCTTATAGGCTGATGCACCCTAGACTGACCATGTTATCATAATACATAAACTGAAATATATGGGAATAACAGGAAAAGTAGGGAAATGGATATATATAATTTCCTTCGTGAGCGGCGGCAAGACGTTACAGTACAAGGAGTATCTTCATCAGAATCAGAGGTCCTCAGCTCAGTACCACAAGGAACAGTATTAGCTCCACTGCTCTTCATAATCATGCTAACTGACATAGATGAGGACGTTACCAGAGACAGCACAGTAACATCCTTTGCGGATGACACCAAGATCAGTAGAAAACTAAGAAACCCAGAAGATCTAGGATCTCTACAAACCGACATGAACAGAATCTACAAGTGGACGGAAGACAACAATATGAAGTTTAACACAGAAATTTCAGCTGTTACGGTACGGAAAAAGAGAGGACCTAAAATCCATGGAATATTATACCACAAATGGACAGGAAATTCAGAGGAATTCTAAAGCAAAAGATTTAGGGGTTGTAATGACTGATGATGCGAAATTTGAAACACAAAATAAGATAACAGTAAACAGAGCAAAGAGAATAACTGGTCAGATACTGAGAATCTTTAAACGAAGGGATAGGAATATAATGATTCCTCTATTGATAACATTGATCATACCCAAATTGGAATACTGCTTGGTCCTAACATCCCCATATAAAAAAGAAGACATTAGACAGCTAGAAGAGATTCAAAGAAGCTTCACAGCCAAGATCAAGGGGTGCAAAGAACTAAATTACTGGGAAGGGTGACGCGAATTAAACCTATATTCACTGGAAAGGAGAAGAGAGAGATACATCATTATTTACACTTGGAAAATAATGGAGAAACTAGTCCCTAATCTTACTCTGAACCCTGTAACTCCCCAAACAACAGTGGAAAGTAGAAAAGGAAGACTGTGTCGTATTCCCAAATTAAAGGCTAGACAGGGAACATCCTTAACCCCGAAAGAAAATAGTTTTGTTGTGAGAGGACCGAAACTGTTTAATCAGCTGTCCAAAGACCTAAGGAACACGAGTGGTGTTGCGGTGGACAGCTTCAAAAGAAGGTTAGACGCTTGGCTCGGAACAATCCACGATGAGCCAGGCGTACCTGGCTATGTGAGGTGGAAAGTACAAGAAACCAACTCACTACTTCACCAGGCCAACTCGAGAGGAGGGGCGACAAGCTTGACCTTCGTGAAATGAGGAATCACCGCACGGAACATTTGAAAGGTTGAAAGGTATACGCAAAATTGCATTTTGAAAAGTAAAATATAAACTCCATTTGTGGTCAGTCTTCAAATAAAAATAAAAATCACAAAAAAATTAGATATACAGTAGCGCTCATAAGTATTCGTACGGAGATATATTTCAGTTATATTTGTCCTTATCTTTTGTACCATGCAAAGGATAACTATGAAAAGTTTACCGTTCGTTTGCAAAATTTTAAGAAATAAAAAAAAATAAATTTTCCTCAAATTAATTTTAAAAATAATTTTTGTAAATTCTTCCAATAGAGAATTTTCCTTTCGTTTTAAGGATAGATTCCCTCCCTTTTTGTGCTCGTCAGGCATTTATAAATTTGATTGCTCGCACTGCAAGAGCGAGTTTTACGTTGGAAGTACCATTCGTTTACTACATTTTCGCATTGACCAGCATTTGGGTGTGTCGTCTCGCAACGGTCGTCCCATCAGTAACCCAATGGAATCCATAATACGTGAACATTCGGTTGACTGTGACACTTCTTTTTCACTAGGTAATTTTAAGATTTTAAATGTGAGTAACAACATTAATGATCTCAGATTATTGGAATCTATTTATTTCTTAAACTTAAATCTTCCGCAAATCATAGTTCCCCTATTTGTCTGAATGTTTCAATATAAGTTTTATTTTTGTAATTGTTTTGAAATTTTACTTATCTTTTACTTTTTATAATTTTAGAATTTACCCCGAGGATGAGGGTTGTATCCCTCGAAACGTCAAATCTATATTAAAGTGATGCTCTATATGGCTTCCTTGGTCTTCCTTTTTATTGGACATACTGTGTGTATATATATATATATATATTTTTTTTTTAATTGGGGTTGTTTAACCTCCTTCGCAATATCTAAGGTCATATGACGGAGGGGACCTACAGCTTTACGTCGGATCCGAACCACGGGTCGCTACATAATCTGGGAGGACGTATATATATATGTGTATATATATATATATATACACACACGAGGGTGGCTGAAAAGTAATTCCTCCACTTGAATAATGCTGGATTGTGTAGAGGTAGGCAGATAAAACCGGTTTTGTGTTGTAACTTGACATCCCCACCCCATTCCGGATTGTATAGAGGTAACCAAATAAAACCTATTTTGTGTTATAGCCTAATATAGACTACACTCACTCCACATGTTGGTTCAGTATCGATTACAATCGAAAGGGGAAAAGACGTTGGCTTCAAGCAACGTGTCGTAATTGAATTTTTGACCGCGGAAAGTGTTGCTCCCATAGACATTCATCGGCGAATGCAAGCTGTGTACGGCAAACAGTGTGCTGATGTGAGTACCGTTCGACGTTGGGCGAGGCAGTGTAAAGAAGGAGAAGCAGGGCAAGAAGATTTGCGAGACAAACCGCAAAGTGGAAGGCCTGTAACAGCAACCGACGAGTCTCATCGGAACTACGTTGACGAAATGATTCGTGGAAATCGTCGCATTAAACAAAATGAAATTGCTACAATGCTCGATATCTCCAAAGAGCGAGTGGGACACATGGGTGCCTCGCATGCTCACTGCTGAGATGAAAACTGAAAGACTACGCATTTGCCAAGAAAATCTGCAGCGTTTCGAAAATGAAGATGAATTTCTGCACAGCATTGTGACAGGAGACGAGAAGTGGGTCCACCATTATGACCCTAAAAATAAACGGCAGTCCATGGCATATCGGCATAAAAATTCACGACAACCAAAAAAATTCAAAGTTCAAAAATCAGCTGGAAAAGTGATGATGACTGTTTTTTGGGATATCAATGTTGGTGTTCTAAAGACTTTACGGAAAGAGGGACAGCAATCAACTCCGTACGTTATATTGAAACTCTGAAGAAGTTGAAAAAACGGAAGAGGAGGGGTTCGCACCCACAAAAACAGTCATTGTTCACCATGACAACGCACTGCCTCACACCAGTGTTCAAACGTTAGAAGCAATTGAGGATCTGCAATTCGCCGTCTTGCCGCATCGCTGCTGCCATGAATTGTGTTCCCCTCATGTCTAAATGTTCCCTAACTTTCAGTATTTTTGTTTCTGTGTGCAGGTGTTCTATTGGTGTTGTTTGAGTGCATCCTGTAATGATACGAAGTGCGTTGTTTTGTATTGTCTGTAAGGTGTTTAATTGTGTGTTTGAGATAATGGGTGCCCAGCATGGGCTAGCATAGTCCATAACTGAGCGAATATATTATTGGTATATTAGTGATGTTGTTTCCTGCTGGTGTCCAAAGTTTGTGCCTGTTAGTACCCTAAGCGTGTTAAGTCTTGACGTACATTTGTTTTTAATGTCCTGAATGTGGTTTGCAAAAGATAATGATGTGTTGTATGTGATCCCAAGTATTTTGGTCCTGTGAGTGTGTGGAATGTTGATGTTGTTTAGTGTAAGCTGTGGAATTACCTGGTGTTCTTTTGTGTTGCTTGTAAGCAAGGTGATGGTTGATTTTGTGGGCGCTACTTTGAGTCTATTGTGTGTGAGCCAGTCTTGTATACTGTTTATGTATGTTTGTAGGTTATTTGTAGCGGTGTCGATGTTATTGTGGGTGGATGTTAGAGTGATGTCATCTGCATATGATGATAAGGTAAGCTTGTTATCTATGGGTGTTGGAATGTCATGCATGTATAAGTTGAAGAGTGTTGGTGAGAGAACAGAGCCTTGAGGGACCCCGTTCGGAAAAAGCTTGTTTTTGGATGACTTGCCATTAAATGTGACATGTGAGTATCTTCCTGAGAGATAGTTGCTCAGCCACCTTTTGGTGTTATTGTGCATGTTTGTGTTGAGTATTTTGTTTATGAGAGGGAAGCGTGGGATAGCATCAAATGCTTTACTAATGTCTATTGTTGCTAATAGTGTACGTTGAGCTGGTCGTCTGGAGTTGATGCCATCCATGATGTGCTGCGTGAGGTTAGTGAGTAATGTCGTGGTTGAGTTGAGTTCTTGTCAGTTGTTTCATCTACTTGAATTGAAAAAAAATGGCGCACTTTTTATAGTATTTTGTATAGCATCTTTCAGTTCTCCCGCAATACAATCGATAATGTAGTTTTGTATTATTTTTGACAAGCCAGTAAAGGCCCCCATTTTTTCCCAATGGGATTTCACTTCTTCATTATGATTGAGCATTACATTGAGGATTTCCTTAAAATTTCCTTGATTGTAAGAGCTCTTCGATTCGTCATGCCCACGGAAAGTCACTTCTTGTTTACAGAGGAGACAAGTTAAATCAATCAATCGCTTGAAAACTTCTCTGTTCTTTGCTACTTTTGCATTGTACTCATTTTTCGATCTCTTCGCGTGTTCATTTAGCTGTTCAAAAATACTGAACGCCTGTTTAGATAACTGTTTAACACAAATATCATTTTGAATGTGCTCTTTCGAAGTGGAATGTCTCTCCAAGCTCCTTGCCAAGTTCTTCCAATCACGAAACTCTTCGTCACTCCATACATTTTTTTCACACCAACTAAAAGACAAGACCAGCAAAACAAACCGTTTTTTTGCAAACTTCCACACAGCCACTTATATCTGTCATACCAATTAGATTTAAAACTTCTGTTTTTGCTCTCATTTATTTGAACACAAGATATGTTTGGAGTTGATCTACCTTTATTTAAAATGTATCTTTTATTTTCTTCGCGTCTTCTAACAAAAGAAATGTCCAATAGTGAAACGATTATGTCAGTAACTTCTTCCATTTTGAAGGGTTAAGTTCACACAAAGAATATAAACTCTGATATATTGCCTTCAAAAACTTACAAATAACATAACACTACCATCACGTAGCCTTTAAAAACGTACAAATAACAAGTTAATACTGACATACCTACGTTGGGTACACTAAATCACATATAAATAACACTAAATTCACTTATAAAGAGTTGGATGACAACGTAACAGGTTCGTGTAAACAAAATATAACTAAACAAAAATTCAATTTCACGTGGTATTTAGCAATAATTTTGACTCCGAAGATCTGGTTGCTAGGCAACAGCCATTTAACTCCGCCCACTGGCTGGCCATGATAAAGCTCGCGGAGGATTTGTGATTTTGGGCCTCCATTTCACGAATTCCTGCCTTTTGACAGGGCAGAATATAAGCGTGGCATCAGTACGTTGCCATGACAACCAAGAAGCTGAAGGGAGGCTTTCCTGAGTACTTCTTCCTTTCGATTTCTCGTGCTGAATTTGACCATTATAGCTAAAGGTTACAGTTATATTCAAGGGAGGAGGGTGATTCTATTGAAAATTAAACTTTTAACAACTATATTCGAAGGGAGAGGGTGATTCCATTGCTAATTAAAATTTTTAACTTAAATTATATTAAAATTTTTAAATTTTGCAATTTAGGAAAAAAATATTTATAGCCTGTT
Source organism: Bathynomus jamesi (assembly GCA_023014485.1). Lineage (NCBI taxonomy): Eukaryota > Metazoa > Arthropoda > Malacostraca > Isopoda > Cirolanidae > Bathynomus > Bathynomus jamesi. The sequence goes on along the minus strand of JAJOZX010005987.1, from coordinate 81,793 downwards.
GAAACCGAGGAGGCACAGCCTCTCATACCTCCCCTGTGAAGCCGCCATATATATATGGGATGAATTTCACAATTAAATACGTGAAATGAATGAATGATGCAAATCCGTGTGGATTTATATATACGAGGGTAATTCAATAAGTATCCGCACTTTTTATCTTCACAATTTTATTTTCACACCTGATAGATTCTAAACGGAGATCCGACAAAACCCCCACACGAAAAAAACCCACCGACAAAACACCCGGCGACAAAACACCCACCGAAAAAAACCCCAGCGACAAAACCAGGGCCCCCAGCCTTCGTTAGGTAGCCTTATAATCGTTTTTCTTTTTCCTTGTGGGTTTGCAGCATATATATATATTGACGATTGGTTAGGTTAAGTCGTAATATTTTCGTTCCATCCATAAACCAAATATCGGACTTACCTAAATGTTGCATACATTCTTCTGTAGCAAACACAATGACTCGATTCCTGGCTTCAATGCCACTATCGTGAATAAGAAAAGGCTTAGTATTTTCTCTACCAGTCATAGCCCAATCACCTGAGATTTGGAAATCATTTAAAGATACTGGATCCTTAGGTCGTCCTTCCTGACGCTTTCTTTGAACATTTCTTTTTACTGTACTTAATTTTCCCATAGCAAGTCTTCCTTCTTGAGTCATGCTTTCCAATGAATCCGCGACAACGCGACTAGTATTTCCTTTGTTTGATTTGGCCTGTTGATAGAGGGATGCACGCACTCTCGCTGCCTCTATTGATCCTTCATCTCTCTCATGATTATGCTCTATACTTGAAATGATATCGGTTATTTCTAAATTAGTTGTTATTTTACCGTTACATCCAAACGCTGCTCTTCTAGCACACTCCCACCGCTTTGTATTAGAACTAGTGGATTTTTTAGTATACATATAGCCATTATAACACAGCTTTTCGCCACCTTTATTATTCCGAATGACTTCCATGATGGGTAAAAACGGAAAGAAAATATAATTTGCGGTGAAAATTTCAGAGATACTGCTGCAGTGAAGCTTATTCAGAAACTGAAACTGGAATTTCTCAAAACCTATAACCTAGACTCTGTCACCTTGACCTTGAATTTAAATACACATTATATATTTATTTTTGGGAGTGGGGGTTTTGTCGCATTACCCTATTTCGGGGGTTTTGTCGGTGGGGTTTTGGTCGCCGGGGTTTTGTCGGTGGATTTTTTCTTGTGGGGTTTTTGTCGTATATTCATTATAAACACATCACTTCTCAACATAGTCTCCCAGTTTCTCACACTTAGTCCAGCACTCTACAAGCTTCCTAATGCCATCACAAAAGAATGTTTTTGGCTGTGTGCGTAGCCAGTCATGCACCGCCTCCTTCAGGTCATCATCGCCTTGGAATCGCTGACCTCTCAAAGAGTCTTTTAGTGATCGAAACAGGTAAAAATCCGAAGGTGCCAGGTCTGGACTGTAGGCTGGATGGTCGAGAACTTCAAATTTAAGTTCTTGAAGGCATTTTCTAGTCTGTGCAGTGGTATGAGGGCGAGCATTGTCGTGTAACAGAATAACACCTTCCGACAATCTCCCTCTCCATTTTGCGCGAATTGCTTGCTTTAACTCATTCCGAAGCATGTCAGAATACGATGCACTTGTTACTGTAGTTCCACGCTCTAGATCAGTGGTCTCCAAAGTGGGATGCGCCTGCCGATCTCGGGGGTGCGCGAAGAAAATTTGATGATTCTCATTTATCATTGTTTTTTCGTAGAAAGTTTTTGAATTTCAAGAAGATGACCGAGAAAGAAAATACTCGCTAACACACAGTCATTCCAAGGAATTTGCGAGATAGTATCCGCGATATCGCTTACTTGCAATTAAAATTTAGCAAACTAAATGTAAAAATGCTGAAAATGTAAAAATGGAACATCTTCCGGTCACTGCCCAAGAACAGTTGATTGACATAGGGAAGATACAAGTTTACGAACCGAATTTCAACAGAAAACTGCACAATTGGTGGATTGGATTAAAAAATGAGTACCCAGATTTAGTAAGCGCAGCGAACGATGCGCTCCTTCCATTTGGATCTACATATCTGTGTGAGGTCTTTTTCTGCTATGATAAGTATTAAAACGAAGAATCGAAATAAACTGAACTTGGAACCGGACCTTCGAATCGCTGTATCACAAAGTGTCAAACCAAGATTTTCAGAAATTATGAAGCACAGTCAGCCACATTGTTCTCATTAAATTATATTGGTAAGTATATCTTCACCCTATCGTATTTCTGTTGTATACTATTAACTTACTAGTAAATAATGAAAGGATATATATATACAGGGCGTCCCAAAAAAATGTATACACACTTTAACAGCTGATAGCTCAATTGATGTTTCTTTCTTTCCAAGTTAAACCCATTAGAATTAATAATGGCAGTCAGACTAAGCTTTGAACAAAGGAAATTCATTCTAAAATGCTACTGGAAGTGTGAAAACGCAGTTGAAGTGCAAAGACAGTTTAGGAGGGAGTTTCAAACAGATCCACCAACGCGACTTACCATCACTCGAATTAGAGATAAGTTTGAAGCCGATGGAACTGTTCAGAATGTCCACAAGAAGCGTTCCGGAAGACCACGGACATCGACAAGCCCCACAAAGCAAGAAAGAGTACTGGAAACGTATCACCAAAGTCCAAGAAAATCTGTGCGGCAAGCGAGTCGTGAGGTAGGAATTTCAGAATCGTCTGTCCAACGCATTTTGAAGCGCTGTCAATGGAAAAGTTACATTCCAAGATTAGTCCATGCTATTAATGAAGATGATCCGGACCGAAGAGTGGAGTATTGCGAGTGGTACTTGGCACGATGTGGATGTGGATTGGACGAAGGGGTTTCGTAGAATACCCTCCGCGTTCACCAGACCTCACACCACTAGACTTTTTTTTATGGGGATACTTAAAAGACAAAGTCTACGCTATAAAACCTGCAACAGTCGCTGAATTGAGAGCAGCCATTGAACGAGAATGCACACAAATACCAAACGAAATGTTTCGTGATGTTTGCGATTCCATTGCTTCGCGTTATCAGCAGTGCCTGGACCAGAACGGACGTCAGTTTGAAAACAGGCGTTGACAAAACAATTAAATAATGTCTGTAGATTCTATTACATTTTGAAAATGAAATGTATTTTAATAAACACTGCCTTTATAATTATTTAAAGTGTGTATACATTTTTTTGGGACGCCCTGTATATATATATGGGTGCCACTTATTTGGGGTGTTTTTCATTTTTTGGGAATTTCTATCAGGACGGGCGCATTTCTGGTGTCATTCCGTCTAAAAACATTGTGTGTAAAATATTTTTGAAATAAAATAATAATTAGAACTGCCTCAACGAGGTCAAAGTTTATACTTTTTGTCGAAAAGTACTCATGGCGTTCTGTTATCATGTCAGTTTTCGTTTCGATAGCTGCTGTAGTTTCTGAGTTGAAAAATGATAACAGACAGACAGACGGACGGTCAGAGTCGTTGGTTTAGTCTTCCGCACTGGTGTACAGAAGACTAAAATGAGGTATTATACAGGGTGTAACACGAGTTTATCCAAATATTGATACAGGCGAAAGAACATGTTATTCTAAGTAGAAAATGGGTTGGGACGAGTTTTGCCAACACTAACAGTGTTTCATTCTCTTTTTCAGTGAGTTCTGAAACGACGTGATGGCTTCGGCAACAAGATCTAAAACAGCAGTCTATCTCCTGGGGACCGTGGACCACAGCATCACAGGAAGCATGCTGCCTACGGGAAAGCAGGCGCTTCAGTACTTTTTCCACCTTCACCTTGACGTCAAGAAGCCGATCAAGGAAGCAGCCGCTGAGACAGTGACCGCAGTCAAGGAATTCTGGGAGCGGTCCCGTATTCCTACGCAGAAAGACCAACGCGCAAGGGACAAGGTTCTCCGAATGTACGAGAAGTGGCGGGCTCTGAACAAGAACTCGAAACGGCGCACTGTGACCCAAATCAGGAACGAGGCCGAGTTCCTCTCATCCCTTGACCGCCTCTTCGACATCGCACACGAACAGGCGATGTCGATGATCACAATCGAAGAGGACAGGGAGTTCCTGACGGGACAAAGGGCCGAGGTGCGGCGCGGCCGCATCTCCTCCACACGTGACATGACGCTGCACACTGAGGAGGAGCGTGCGAGGAGACAGGAAGCGGAAAGGAGCCGCCGGCAAGATGATGAAAGGGCGAACAGAGAGAGCCGAGAAGAACTCGTCGAACTGGCATCGAGCTCCAGCTCAGGTGCAAGCAGCCCGACTCGGTCACCGACACGGCGTCGTCGCCGAGAAGAAGAGGAAGAGCTCTCTCTCCCGGGCCCGTCCACGTCGAATGCAGAAGCATCTACGACCCCTTTACCACCCAAGCGATTCCGCGCGTCGAAAAAGATGATCACCCCTGATCTCTCCGCAGCGATGGATCGGACGAAACTTACCGACCGAGAAGGTGTTTTTTTGCTGTCGGCGGCTGCGAGGAGCTTGGGCCACGACCCTGAGGAGCTGGTCTTGAACCGCGAATCCTCCCGCCGCGACCGAGCAAAGTTCCGTGCTATGGCAGCAGCGGAAATGAAGGCAGCCTTCCATCCTACTGTGCCGCTGACCGTTCACTGGGACGGGAAAATCGTACCAGCGGCTGACGGAGGCCCTGCTGAAGATCGCCTTCCAGTTCTGGTGTCTGGGGAGAACGTCGACAAGCTTCTGGCTGTGCCCAGCCTCCCCGACGGCACCGGCCGCGCCATGGCGGAAGCCGTCCTCTCTGCCCTCGAGGATTGGGACATCAAGGGACGGATCTGTGCCCTCTCTTTTGACACCACCGCCTCAAACACAGGACTCTCAGGAGGAGCTTGCTATATCATTGAGCAGAAACTCGAGAAGACAGTGCTTCATTTGGCTTGCCGCCACCACATCCACGAACTGGTGTGCGAGAAGGCATTCACGGCGTGCCTCGGTCCCTCTACTGGTCCTGACATCCTCCTGTTCAAACGATTCGCCGCCCAGTGGGACTTCATCGATCAAACCAAAGCGAAGCCCTTCGAGGATGGAACCATGCCGCAGCACCTGAAGGACGCCCGCGACGACCTGCTGATCGAATTCAGCCGCCTCCTCGACGGTCAACATCCACGTGATGACTACAGGGAACTTCTGGAGCTCTCTGTAATTGTGCTGGGCGGTCCGAACAAGCGGGGTGCCCGGTTCGCTCGTCCCGGCGCCTTCCATCGCGCGCGCTGGATGGCAAAAGTCATCTATGCCATCAAACTGTTCCTGTTCCGGGAACAGTTTCAGATGTCGTCAGGCGAAGCGGCTGGAATCCGGCGATTCACCATCTTCGCCGTGTCCATCTACGTGACGGCCTGGTACAAAGCGCCGCTCCCGGCAACGGCCCCAGCCGCGGACCTCGCGCTGCTCAAGGCCCTCGTCTATTATCCGGACTCAGCGGTGGCCAAGGCGACGGCGACAGTCTTCGCCAGGCACCTATGGTACTTGAGCGAGCGCCTCGTCACCCTGGCCATCTTCGACGAGGGTATCGACTTGGCGACAAAGCGGGAGATGATTAAAGCGATGGAAGAAGAGGAAGGATCGGAGGATCCCCCGCGGCGTATCAATGTGGACCTGTCCACCGCCTCAATCGCCAACAATACATTGGCCAAGTTCACAACGACTACATCAAAGGAGTTCTTCAAGGTTCTGGACATCAGCACCGCCTTCCTGCTCAAGGATCCGGAGGAGTGGCGGACGGACCCAGCCTTCATCGCCGCATCCCGCCGAGTCCAGGCCCTTCAAGTTGTCAATGACTTCGCGGAGCGCGGGGTGGCGTTGATGCAGTCTTTCAACCTGGCCCTTACCAAGAGTGAAGACCAAAGGCAGTTCCTCTTACAAGTGGTCGAGAAGCACCGCTGTGACTTCCCAACCGCCCGCAAGTCCACCGTGACCTCTGCAAAGTAGGCAACAATGAGAGGGAGATGGGCGCCCATGATACCCCCCCCCCTTGAGGGGCTAATACTCGAGTTGAGGGGGACCTAGAGTTGAAAGTATGAAGTCCAGTTATATGTTTTAGGTCAAGATTAGTAGCTTGAACAAACTAGAAGTGATATTTTATTTGCTAGAGGCATAGAACATCATGATCTAAAATTTCTACTTTTCGAGAAAATATACAAACTTTGACCGTATTGAGGCAGTTCTAAATATTGTTTTATTTCAAAAATATTTTACACACGATATTTTTGACAAAATGGAACCAGAAACGCGCCCGTCCCGATAAAAATTCAAACTTTCGAAAATAAGTGTCACCCTAATATATATATATATATATATATATATATATATATATATATATATATATATATATATATAATCTTCATGTTCATTAGGGGTGCGTGTTATTTATTTTTCTGATTAAAGGGTGCGTGATCAAAAAAGTTTGGAGACCACTGCTCTAAATAATGTTCAAGGATAGGGCCTCGTGTATCCCAAAACAGTGTTAGCATAACTTTACCTGCTGACGGCTGCGCTTTGAACTTCCTTGCAACGGGAGATGTTGGATGCTTCCATTGCATGTTTTGTCGTTTGCTTTCTGGTTCATAGTGATAGAGCCAGGTTTCATCTCCAGTGATAATGCACTCCAAAAAGTTTTCACCTTCATTATGATACCGCGCCAAAAGACGAGAGCAGACGTCCATACAATTACGCTTGTGCTCTTCTGTCAACTGTTTGGGCATCCATCTTGCTCAAACCTTGTGAAAGCCAAGAATGTCATGAACTATCGAATAGGCTGACCCTTGACTGATGTCTAATGACGATGCAATTTCTTTTATTGTTAATCTTCTGTCATTGAAAATCATGGCTCTGGCTTCTTCCTGCTTGTCACCACTGGTTGATGTTGACGGTCGTCCTGAGCGCTGAGCATTTGTCACACATGTCCGACCTTCCTTGAACACTTGAATCCACTCATACACACTTCGCCGTGGTAACGCATTATTCCCATACTGAGCGCATAAACGCGTGTGAATTTCAGCTCCTTTCACACCTTCTGCCCACAAAAAACGAACCACGGATTTCTGTTCTTCCAGAGTACAAATTGAAAGCGGCGCAGCCATGCTCACTACTCGTACGATATGTGACAGCTACGAGTAGCCTAAATAAGCCTACACTGTTGCTAGCCTATAGAAGCCTATACTGTTGCTAGCTTAAATAAGCCTATAGATCTCAGTTTGGCTCGTTATTACGCGTATATATTATATAAGGTAACATCCAATGTTCTATATCCCCAGGAAGTGGTAGTTAGGGGCCCGCGCCAGTGGTACCTTAGCCAGAGTCAATTAAGTGGGGATGGCTGGCCCGTCGTCTCGAAGGGTTTGAACCCCACGACTCGGAGTCTCAGCACTGCAGAGCGGCGCCCGAACTAATCGAGCCACGAGACAATATATATATATATATATATATATATATATATATATATATATATATATATATATATATATAAATTAAATTTTAAAATCTAATATTAAATTAAAAATATGGCAAGACTTTTTGAAGGGAAATATTCTTCATCGCTCAGGAGCAAGGAAAAACAAAGTTTAGGGGAAAAAATACGACTAATTATGCGCATGCGCCAAGAAACATTTGGCAATACCAAAGTCATTTAAGATATTTTGAAATTTTCGATCATTTTAAAAATTTTTTATTCGTATTATGCAATGTTAAATAATCCTTTGTAAATAAAAACATTGTTTGTATTTTTTATGAAAAAAGATTCTATCCTTTTCCTATGTTTCTCATGTTCAGTCCTGTAACTTTAGGTAGACCTATTTAGGTCAATATTATGCTCGTTATTAATTCTATGTAAATATAGAGTTGATGAATTATCTCGCACCCAAAGATTATACTTATGCTGGTATATTCTTCTTTTGTAGTTGTTCCTCTCTCTCTCTCTCTCTCTCTCTCTCTCTCTCTCTCTCTCTCTCTCTCTCTCTCTCTCTCTCTCTCTCTCTCTCTCTCTCTCTCTCTCTCTCTCTCTCGCAGGGGGTATAAAGGTTATGCACGTTCCTTCTGCGTGTTGTAAACTTTATACTTGGGGTGTGACAGCCCTCCGGTCCCGAGTCGTGGGATTCTATAGAAATTGGCTGCCAATTCCTTTAGGTTCTCTCTCTTTCGGGAGGGCGGGTGAAGTCTGTTGTACAAACCTGTCCCGTGGGTTACTAGGACCCCTTCCCATCCCACTCTGTCCTTTTAGCTTAGGTTAGGGATGTTCTCCTCTGACTGCAAAAAAAAAAGAAACTTTTAGTATTGTCTTTTCTCTACTGTTACGATTAGGACGCTACTGCTATCTCATGCGTGGGAAGAGAGGCTTGGAACCTCTATAAATAACACCATTTAACTTCAGTTGTAGGTAAATATTTAGAGGGGATAATAGCGAGTAGGATTGTTGACCATTTGGATTCCTACAAGCTACTTGGGGACTCCAGCATGGGTTTAGACGGCATAGGTAGTGTCTCACCATCATGCTCGAGTTTTTCTACGTCATGTTGAGTGAGTATGATAAGAGTAGGGCGATTGATTAGAAGGCCTTTGATAAGGTACCTCACCGCCGGCTAATGGCCGAAGTGCGCGCGCTGGGTATTGGTGGGGAAGTAGGTAGGTGGATTGGAAACTGGCGAAAAATGCCACAAAGTTAATCCCTTTGGTTAGGCATATGGGCTACAATCGACGCTTACGTGACGCGGGTTCAAAGATGTTGATTTTAGAAGCATGTTTAGTTCAAATGATAACCCAACTCGCAACAATGGTTAGAAGTTGGATTTGAAACGATTTAGGACTAGTATATGTGGGAATTACTTTAACACGTTGATAGTTTAAGATTAAAACATAAGAAAACTCTGCAGGAGTTCGTTTGCACGGTGTCTCTGTGAGCAAGGTAAATATAGAGCTATTTATATATTCTCCACTTTCCTGTAAAATTTCCTTGGCTACTTTTCCAGGGTCAAGGTATTTTCTTCAACCTTTTTCCGTACCTGCCTCTGGCAGGGAGGGAGCGGAGGGTGGGGAGAGAGCCTTCTACTTTTCTATCCAGTTTTCTACTACTGCTAGGATAGTTGAAAGAAAAATAAACTTTTAATAACAGGAACAGTTCCTCGGTGGATCAGTTCAAGAAAAGGTTAGACCAAATCTTGCACACTATTTGAGTGTGTACAAAATTTTCCCTGGCACCTGTTGCCATTGGTACCTCCTCGGTATGGGCCGCAAGGCCTTTTGAGGTACTTCTTTTCCTTGTAACTCCTTGTAACTCTCTCTCTCTCTCTCTCTCTCTCTCTCTCTCTCTCTCTCTCTCTCTCTCTCTCTATATATATATATATATATATATAATAATATATATATATATATTAATATATATATATATATATATATATGCAAACAGTGCATGGGATTTTGCAGATGCCAGTATTGTTGTTTTGCATGTTGCAACTAGCACTACATAACTTCGCGTGGTGCACGACACCTTAGAAATTATGTTCATATCTTGTGACAAATTTCCACGCGGCATACACTATGTAAAAGGTAAGACAATTAAATTTTCTAACGTAAAATCATTCTTTACCTATATATAAAATTACTTTCTCGCAACCTATTTTACTAAAGGCCTCTTTAACACTAGTGATTTCAAAATCTAAAAATTGGTTACACAGATTCTAAAAACTCGCAGAAACATGCCTATTAAGATTCCTCTCTTTGTAGCCAGGGAGTGGGCCGACAACCAAGTAAAAAAGTAAGCGTGTTAATAGTGACGTCATTTTCGACATACTGAGAACCTTTCAACGAAGGGACAAGAATGAAATGTTTCTTTTGCTGAAAACAATGTTCATACCAAAACCGGAATATTGTTCAGACTTAACGTTTTAACTTTAGTACTTAGTTTAGTTGAATTTGACCAAGTGTTCAGGAGTTTTAAAACAGAATTTGGAATGGCGTCACGGTGTTGACACATTTACTTTTATCGGACAGTCAGTAGCAACTAGTGTGTAGGAAAGGTTTGTGGGTTTGTTCCAGTCAGTCTGGAAGGCAGAGTCTGAACGTCCACAGTTTAGGTTTCAGTAGCAGTATATATATATATATATATATATATATATATATATATATATAATACACTTGCATAGGAAATCTACATCCAAAGATTCATTCAAGGACAGTGAGTGACTGAAGTTCATGATGTGTCAGAAATGAAAAACCATGAAGATTCGATCGAAGACGTGCATGTATTTTCCTTCGGATCAAGATCGAATCTCAAAATTTTCTCTGATTGGGATTAAGAGCAGGGTTTGGATTTTAAATTTAAATCAGATCACGCGGTGTTGGATCCGAGTCCAGAGCTCCATCCCATCGTTACAGATTACAACAGTCAATTACTAAAGGGATTTTATAATTTATTCTCATACTTTTTTTATATGTCTTTGGCACCTTTGGCTAAATATTTTATGTTTAAGTAAACACAGTGCTAGGGTTGCCAAGTCAACAGATCTTGAATAAAGGACACTTGCACGCTACCGTATATTCCGTATATTATGGGTAGCTATTTTATTTTATTCCTGCCATTTCTGCGGTCAGATTTTTGTTGCATTATATAATTAATTTGTATAATATTAGTAAAGAAATTGGAAATATTTTTGTTTTTTGGTCTTTTTTCTAAAAAATCACTAAAAAAAAGTCTTTCGTGAATTTTTCTAAAAAAGGCGCTAAGACATGCGTAATGAGTGAACGCTTTAATGCATAAGGTTATTAGAAAAAAAAAATTAGACACGAACAAGCCTTAACTTTCAGTAGCGCGACACGTTAAATAATGTTTTCTAACTTTCTAAGAGAGGGAAACCTAGTATATAATTAAGTATTCTTACCTAAGTATTCATCTGAAGATTTTCTTCAACTCATAAAAAATAGAATCACGTCAAAAACTCATGAAGTCGGTTTAATATGACAATTTGGCAAAGCACAAAAAATATGTTAGTGGGTGATGCTTTCCTCGTTCCTCTCCAGCAAGGATGACAATGGCAACGGGCAATGGGGGCAGGATTGCCAACTCTGATTTACTAGAAATCACATCTGAATGTTGAATCTCACTTCTCCCGATTAACGAATTAATTAAGTTTGAAAACATCTCCGTCTCAAATTTTTAGTGATGAATAAAATTTTGAGTCAATTACTGAATTAAAGGACATATGGCGTCCTTTCCGAGTTTATCATAGGACAAGGACACATGAGCTGAAATAAAGAACTGTCCTTTGAAATAAAGGACACTTGGTAACCCTAAAACACACACACACTGTAGTGTATTGGTTTTTTTAAAAGATAATAATGTCTAATAAGAAATTAATGTTTTGTTTATGAGAATTTAATAATGTTTTGTTTAATAAAGAAGAAAATAATGTTTAATAAATTAATAATGTTTTGTTTGAAATTAAAAATATAAAAATACGAATTGGCAACACATGAAAAATACCGCTGCTGAAAATACCCCAAATACAGTCCTCGGGCGGGTTTGCTCCGATTACGTGGTTTTTCCTATTACTATGTTATTGTAAATTTAAAACATTAAATTATGTCTCTCTCCGCGATTAAATGTTAATGATAGTCCGCACTCGTGTTTACCCCGTTTCTTCAAATTGTTTCGGCATAAATAAAAAGTCAGTAAATAGTAAATAAAAGCGTGTAATTATCCCCGGTCCCCTTCATTGTTCGATATCATAATGCCGGCCATGGTTACCCGTCTGCCCGTGGTTATAAAGTACAGTGAAGCGAGTGTAAAGAGAAGAAAAAGAAATGATAAGAAGAAAGTAGTAAAATAAAGTAAAGTAAATAATGAATAAAACAATGAATTGAATGAGGTACACGACAACACACACACACACACATATATTCTCTCGCTCTCTCTCTCTCTCAGAATACAAACTGTCTTTGTTTTTGTATTCCGGAAACGCTTTACGGATATCGGACAGATGGCATTAAAGTAAACAGTATCTCCAATCCAAACCTGATCAGACTGTAATTCTTGTTATATATATATATATATATAATATATATATATATTATATATATTAAAGATAATATGGAATCGGTTCGATCAAATGTATCAGTAAAACTTTATTTTCGAAATGAAGAAGAAACTCGACGATCGTCTTGAAATAAATTATTATAACCGTCACAATCATGCGATCTACCATTTCCATGACGGTATCCATGTTTGTGCCATTAGAAATTCGCTCAAAGAAGCGAATTTCCCTTATTTCATCCCCGAATGCGCGTAGTTTATTAAGTACTACTGTATATACTTATTTACCGTCTCACTCATTCTTGTACCAGGGCCGTAAACTCTTTAATACCATGTCTCTCTAACTCCTTTCCTCTTATTTCTTCTTACAATGCCTTATACTGTACATCCGAAATGAGGGACTAACCGTATTATTCATGAATTGAAGTATACTGTATAATTTGATAGACTAAAACGTCATAAAGTAAATTAATTCCTTTCACATTTTCTATCCCTTCAATACTGAATCCTCATATTGATATCTTATCTTTAGTATTCAATGTATGGAAAAATTGTTTTCGTATAATAATAAAGAATATACACTCTATAAGTCATTATTTTTATGTTGTGTCCTGTCTAATGTTATGTATTATAAATGTTGTTTGGCCATGTTCATTCATGTATTAATGTTTCTGCTTGACTTGAATAACGTTAAATTAGTATATTCTTGTATGAAAATAAAAACCCACTCTAATAGACAGTTTATTTCCACAACAGTTTCGACGCCCACTGGCGCCAGTGGGCGTCGAAACTGTTGTGGAAATAAACTCTGTCTATTAGAGTGGGTTTTTATTTTCATATTTTGACCTTCACGTAGAAAAAAAGTGAAGTTTTTTACATTTATATTCTTGTAGTTGTTAACTATTGGGTTTAACCATAATGTGAATTAATCTCTAAATAATCTTCAATTATTCTTGACCTAATTTCTTTGTAACCATATAAATTAATTCATTTTATTCATTTATTCTTGACCTACCTAAGTCCTATCAACCTATCAATCCATGACTACACATAAATGTCCTCGCATGTAATTCCCTTTATGTGTATAACTATTGCACTGTTCGACTAATTCTTCCCAAGGCATTGACCCCTGCCCTCTCGCAAGATTCTCGTTGCTGATGACGCGAATATCCAAATTTAGTTTTTTGAGCGCCAACGCTATTTTACCTATATCAGCTCGCCAACTAAACATATTTCATTGTTATATCTTCAAAAACTAGCTCTCGCTTCTGCTAAAAATTCATAACATTAAGATGTTATGCTATGTTATGTTATAACAGAGTGTTATCGTGCTATGTCACTGGTTCGTTAACTGTTTACGTCAAATAGTTATCCATGAACTATTGCACTGTTCGACTAATTCTTCCCAAGGCATTGACCCCTGCCCTCTCGCAAGATTCTCGTTGCTGCTGACGCGAATATCCAAATTTAGTTTTTTGAGCGCCAACGCTATTTTACCTATATCAGCTCGCCAACTAAACATATTTCATTGTTATATCTTCAAAAACTAGCTCTCGCTTCTGCTAAAAATTCATAACATTAAGATGTTATGCTATGTTATGTTATAATAGAGTGTTATCGTGCTATGTCACTGGTTCGTTAACTGTTTACGTCAAATAGTTATCCATGTTATCATTAATTATACCTATTATTTCTACTTGACTCTCATTCAAATTCTATGTTACTCGTCTGTTACGTTACCATTAATATCCGTGTAATTTCAATGGAAAATACATTATCCTTCTTCCGCTTACCTCGTCACTGGCTACTTAGGCTTTTAAATTATGATAGATAGGCATTTTCTAATAATATATAACATAATTGCGTCTTACAATAATTACAGTAATCATAATTAACTAATGTATAAAACTGTTCAATCAAAATTACCATAAATTCTATAACAACGAATCATAAATTATATAAATCTTGAACTATATAAATACAAGACTTGCTGTCAAGGGTTTAATAATTTAGTACTTAGTAGGTACTAAATGTACTTCAAAGCAATATACAACCCCAATATTAGGTCGGCATAACAACGATTGCCTTAAAAAATCAAGTTATATGAGAGGATAATTCACTAACCTATATTATTATTATTATTATTATTATACACATTTTTGTTCTTAATCCTGACAAGAATTTATCCTGGAAATAATTTATTAATATTATTAATATTGAAATATTTCTTAGTAAATATTAAATAAGAAAATATTGCAACAACACAGTTCATTCATCCATCGACGTCTTGTTAATAAAAGAAAGAAAGGAAAACAACAAGTTTTAAATGTTGTATAGGTTGTGTGTATCGAGCAGAAGTTTGGGGCATGAAGGGATTTTGATTTGCGGAATTTCTGCATTGTGGCGGCTGCGTATACAACAAAGACATTCCGTGTACACTCCTAGTGTATAGATGAGAGGAGGTACGCAATTCAATGAAGCTCTCCAAAACACTTGCCGTAGAAGTATCTATAAAAGAGGAAAAGGGAAGAAATGTCCCGCCGAGAGACCTGTCATATGGACAATGAGAGAGTGGATGCGAGAGTGAGGCTTAAAATCTCTGATGGGAGAAAGAGTGATGTTTCATGTTTGTACTGTTGAAAAGTATGTCAGAAGGAAGATAGATATGTGTTATTGCTAAATATGATTTAATCCGTTTTTGTGGCATTAAACGATATCATATAGCGAGATCCTCATGACTTCGTGATATAAGCAGACTAATTTGGTTATGTGAAAAGAGTAAAGAATCTATAAAGCGTTAAGTCATCAGCGTATAAGTGTATAGAATTAAAGGTGGCGGAAAAGAGATCATTTACATGAAGAAGAAACATGGTAAGAACAAAACCCTGAAGAAGGCCGGAGTTGATGCGGTAAACTTCAGAAACAAGACCATTAAGTACTCTATGTACAGAAGGTTCACAAAAGTAAATAGACACCTTCAGTTTTTTCACTTTCCATAGATTTTATTTGATAATAAAAGTCAATAAATAATAACAAATTTACTGAATCATTATACTCAGAACAGTATTGTTTTCCCCTTTGCATTATGTAAAGCTGACACGTTCTGGCATTCCAATGATGGGCTTTGTCCTTTGCTCTTGAGGACAACCATCGTGATGTCTATTTATTTTTGTAAACCCTCTTTATATACTTTTTAACCAGCTTAAAAAGATGAAAGAAAAGGAGGAAAGGTAGAACAGAAAAAAAAACAGAATAGTCTGGAAATAACTGGAGCCAGTTCAAGGGAATAGATTTTTCCAATACGACTGGCTGAATCCCATCGTGACCCCGAGGTCTTATTTATTTTAAGTTTATCAAGGATATGTTTAACATCCCTACTTTTTATGCTTAAGTTTGAAATGGAAGAATTTGCTTGTCCAGTCGAGGAGTTACTCGATCATCGGAGTTATCAGGTAAGCAAAACAGCGGGATGGAGAAATGATTACTGACGTCTGATTTAAAAAACTTTTAATGCGGTCCAGAATATTTTATTAGTGTTAGGACTATTTAAAAGTTTGCTAGCTTGTTTGTTAGAAAGTTGGATTTTCTAGTCTGGTTACTAATTTAGAATGGTCTATTTCGTGATGATAGTAATTTAAAAGTTTAAAAATTAAAAAATGCTATTTAAATGCTATTTAAAAAAACGGCTATTTCTTTTTGGCTGCATACTGAACAAGAGTGACTGAACCATCGAAGGAAGTTTGCTTTGTTGGTGAAGGGTTTATGGGAAATAAACTCATTCATGGCCACCTTATCTCAGCAATGTTGTCGCAGTAGATAAGTGGAATAGTGCTATGTTATTAATGGACACACTTAGACTTCGTTAGCAATAATTAATGGATTCAGAGTAGTAATATTTTCCAAACAAGCGAATGTGTTGGGACTAGCGACGCCGTCATCAAAGAGTTAACCTAAAGCGTAGTTGTATCGTTCGTTCCCAGTGGGTGTGGTAAATGCTGGTTATCTTAGTAATATAAATCAGATCGGTTCCCGTCAGAAAAGGTAGGTTCAAAGCCAAAACAGGGCCGTGGTTAACATCCTGTAAACCCAAGGCCTACTCTCGTATGAGATAGGCTTACCGTAGGTGCTTCAGTAACTCCAAAATGACAACTTTTCCACGTATGCTGATAGGTCTAACCGAGCTAGGCTTAAGAATAAGCTGGCTAGAGCTACCAATTCTGTAATCATGATAACTCGATTATTGCTAACGAAGTCTTCATAGATTTACGTGTCTACTTTCGATAAAGTTGTTGGAGCCAACCCTTCAAAATCTATATTGTTGTTCAGTCTCCTGATATTGCAAAAACTGATGGAAAACAGATGCTCATGGGTGTTTGATTCGTGTACATCGGCTTAGCAATGAGGATGCTATTCGACTCCCCAAGTGGAGTACTGACGGTCGAATGAGCCCCGGGAAACCATTAGAAATTTTAAAAAAAATTGGCCATGGTGATATGTGGTGCAAGAACGACAGGAACATACATTGTAATGTCATGTCCAGAAAGGTGGGTAAAAAAAAAAAATAGAGGTGAGGCCAATATTTTGGAGTACCGGTACATAAGAAGGAAAGTATAAAACCTATTTGATTTATGAATCAAAATAAGGGGATTATAGTGTGTGTGTGTGTGTATATATATATATATATATATATATATGGGAATGAACTCAGAATGGTCCCCTGAGTT
>JAJOZX010005987.1:32500-60000 GCA_023014485.1 Bathynomus jamesi | reverse complement strand
TCAAAGTATTAAATAATTTTGTAAATAACTGTACGAAAACTTTTGCATTTTAACTTCTTTTTTTTTATTTTCCTCAAATTATTTGACGTTTTACATTATATGTTCGAGTTCAACAAAACCTTTTTATTCGTTAAACTTTTCCAAACAAACCGTAAACTTTTCATAATTATTCTATGCACGGTACAAGAGATAAAGACGAATATAACCGAAATATTTCTCTGTACGAATACTTATGAGCACCACTGCATATTGAAACCTTTGAATACCGGACTAATGCGCGCAGAGTTTGTCTGCTGTTGACAGCGTTTTTTTCAGTCTCCCCTCCCCCTCAAAATCTCCCCTCCCCCTCAAAATCTTCCTACAAAGTGAAAAAACACAACTACAATACAGTTAATACTGTACACGAGTTTCACAAAACAATAAGTGAAGCAACACCAAGGCATCAATAAATAAAATATAGGCTTTACTACAGTATTTTCACACTTACACTACTTACTAATGTATTCTCTGGTAAAAAATTAAATGATTAGTAAAATCATTAACATGGTTGGGTTCACATTTGGATTGGTTGGTACATATTTAACTATGTACGTCGTTATTTTAACTACTTTTCTCAATATAGCTAAATAAATTAATCCTTCATTCGGAGCGTCCGGTATTCACAGGTTATTTATGATATATATATATATATATATATATATATAATATATTATATATATATATATCATATTCTATAGATATATATATATATATATATATATATATATATATATATATGTTATCTTAGTTTTTGCTTCCGTCAGAATTGTTCATTCTGATGAAAGTCAGCTTAACGTGGAATTTGAACCACGACCCACCAGAAATTACACAACACACACACACACACACACACACACACACACACACACACACACACACACACACAAGCCAAACTCATTCTCCGTGCCAATTAAATCGAAAAATCCTAATAAAAAAATTACACAAAATGAGAGAGCCTAAATTATGTAATTATGCAAATGGGCGAACCATTCTAAATAAATGGCATGAAACGAAGCGGCTATGAAAAGCTAAACACTGAAGCCATTACAGGAACATGTTTTCGGTGCCAATGATAAGGATTATTCGTCTGAAAGAGCAATTAACGATGGTATTAAAGGCTCAAACAAAGATAGATCTCGAAAAGTCGAAGGAGACGTAAGGCTTTGATGGTTTAAAGAGTGTATTAATAATAGTGACATACCGTATAAACAGGTAACACGCGTCTCGACGTGTGAAGAAGCGCTTCCAGAAGGGCAAATCAGGAGACGAGAAAGATGAAAAACGGCAGCGAGAGGGAAAGGGAAAATTTGCCCGGCCCAACCACAGATGTGACCAATTTTATTCCACTTTAAAAGTAAATTCTTTCCTTTTGTCATTATCTATTAACTCCACCAGGAAGCAATTGGGGGGGGAAACTAACTAAAAACGAAAAATGATGGATACAAGCAAGGCCGATGGTATGTATAAACAGAGTAACCCAAAATTACCTCGTAAATGACGTACCCCTATAAGAGAAAGACAACTTACTAAGCAATTTTGGGTCACCCCGTAAAAGGATATTCTTATTAACTATTAACACGATAAGTACAGGAGCGGTTTCTTAATGAGTTCTCTTTTGCGTTTTAAGAATACTCATTAAACAAAAAAATCGGTTAAGTCGCTTATAAAAAAAAACAGCTACTTTAATAAATAATAATAATAAATAATTATAAGCAACATCCTTATTAAAGAAAAGTTTAATTGCGATACAAAACAGTTACAAACATAAAATTACGTGAAAATCGAATTACTGACCAAAGCTGTTCTCAATAAATAAGTTACGGTACAAGTTTTTTTTTTTTTAATTACAATTGAATTCGCGACTAATGGAAGTGCTTTATAAGGACATAATAAAATTGTCGACTGATGGAGACAACCGCTTACTGGGAAAATGCAACGGTAAGGAAAATTATTTTATAAAGACAACTCGATCATATAATCTCGACAAGATAAAGACAATAACAAGACAACCTTGTATGGATTATAAAATTTTGTTTACACTGGATGATGTGTGTGTGTGTGTGTGTGTGTGTGTGTGTGTGCGCGCGCGCGAGCTCGCGAACCGGGATGCCGCAAAATTTCATGAAAATGTCAAAAATAAGTCATTGAAACTTTAAGAGTTACCCAAGATATGGGAGCTGCCGGTAGCTGAGTGGTTACGGTGGCGGACTCTGAGCGGTGAGCCTCTGGCTCGCTCCCGTCTGCTGGCTCCTGGGTTGAACTGGCCGCTTTCGCTGTCATTGCGCGGACTAAAGGTAATCCTTGGGACACACTCATCCCCCCCCAACATCGTGGGGAAATGAGCTTTCTGGCTGTTACCTTTTACTAAAAAACATGGAAATTTCAAATGAAACGGGAAGCGATGTTACGACATCAGCCACGACGTAGCCCCGGGCTGGGAGGGCAGAAATTATCCTTTCTGACATCTTGAATGTTTCTTTTCCTCCCAGCCCTGTGAAAGGGGAAGAAGAACAGATGGCGCTGGGGTGCATTGAGCTAAGAAAAGTTGGGAACCTGCATTGACATACGTAAGAGGTTAAAGTTCTTAATAATGCCCATTTTGAAAGTTTTTGAATATGGTCATCCAAATGATTGTAGTTATAATAATAATAATAATAATAAAAAAAGTAATTCAGAAATGAAAATAACAGTCGAGATTATCTTTTAGGACCAAAATCTTTTCAAAGAAAAATAATTAACTACATATTAGGCAATTATTCAATCAGTTTAAATGTTCAAGGAAACATTTCAATTCGATCATATATATATATATAATATATATATATATATATATATACAGGGTGGGTAAAAAAAGTGACCCCTTAGAGGTAAACTGTCATATTAAAAAAAGTAAGGGGACTAGAGCTCCCAAACTTCATAGGTGCTTACCTTAGCAAGTTGTTCGTCTAAATTGAGAAGTTGCTCGATGTGTCCCACTCATGCTCAACACATGCCTCCAAACGTGGGCGCCACTGATCAATACACCTGTTTACATATATATTGTTGAGACACCTTCTCCCAGCCGAGCAGAATTCTTTCGCGTAGTTCATCTATGTCTCTTATATTGGTACAAAGGATGTAAACTTTGGGCTTCAGGGCTTTCCAAACATCCTAATATAATGGTGAAAGATCGGGGCTACTAGCCGGCCACATATTGGGTTCGATAAAATCTGGTGTTTCGTTCTCAAGGAATGTGACAGTTTGGCGTGCTCTATGAGCAGGGGCTTCATCTTGTTGGAAAGTATACCTTTCATTCTATCTAACTGATATTCGACGAATTAGTGGTGAAAGATATACTTTCCAACAAGATTGAGCCCCTGCTCACAGAGCACGCCAAACTGTCACATTCCTTGAGAACGAAACACCAGATTTATCGAACCTAATATGTGGCCGACTAGTAGCCCGATCTTTCACCACTAGATTATGGTGTTTTGGAAGCCCTGAAGTCCAAAGTTTACATCCCTTGTACCAATATAAGAGACATAGATGAACTACGCGAAAGAATTCTGCTCGGCTGGGAGAAGGTGTCTCAACGATATGTAAACAGGTGCATTGATCAATGGCGTCCACGTTTGGAGGGCTTCGTTGAGCAGGAAGGGGGACACATCGAGCAACTTCTCAATTAAGACGAACAACATGCTAAGGTAAGCACCTATGAAGTTTGGGAGCTCTAGTCCCCTTACTTTTTTAATATGACAGTTTACCTCTAAGGGGTCACTTTTTTTTACCCACCCTGTATATATATAATTAAACTTGTAGTTGTAAGTGATAATGAAAAACTCCGACTGAAAGTTAATGGCTGCTGAAACAAAACAAAAAAAGCAACAACGCTCAACCACTGAGCAGTATTCTAAGTTTTCTTTCAAAAAGTTTCCATTCTGTATCGAGGAATTTCATTACAACGTTCTGTAGTAAAAGACGCGAAGTTAAAGTTGCAGAGTGGAGACCGAGTTAAAATCTTCGGAACAGACAATAGCAAACTCGTAAGGGTTAAATCAAGCGTTAATTGAATGAATCGGTATAAATACTTCATTAACGGGTTAGGTGAAAATTTAAAAAAAAATTCAGACGTATGTAAAGAAAGATAATGCTGTTAAGACATTGAAAGTGAGATGGGGAAGCACTGCGCTTCTCTTTCAATTCTCTGAGGCTTAAAAGAGCGAGCGAAAATAGAAAAGAATTTAATGATCATTTAGAAATAAAAGCGTCCAATTGTCTTTTCAAATATAAAACGAACTCTCTTACACACACACACACAACAACACACACCACACACACACAGTGTGTGTATATATATTACCAAAATCTCTTATCCCTCTCCCTGCAATGCAAAGTAATACGCATTGTAAATAAAACAGAAGACAATCGCATGTACCAACCTGAACCTTTGAGATTGCTGTAATAAGCAAAATTTCGTGGCAGCACAAACAAATATTTTCAATAATTTTTCATGTTTTTCCTTGCCATTTGTCGCTTCAGATTTTCTTTTCAGAGTCGTTTGATTTACGAATATGTTTGTAGCTTCCTCCTTCAGAAGAGTTTCGAGTATTTGTAACTGTTTTTCCTCGCTCAAATTCTCCATTTCAGAAAATAATTTTCCTTTTGTTGGGTTTCCAAATTTATTTTGAGTATTTTCCAGGTCGCCTTTTGACAGTTTCTTGTGTTGGAAATAAAGGTAAATAAAGCTGTTAATGGCCTCGTCAGTTTTCCTTTCTTTAGTTTGTTTCCCTTTCTGAATAACGGTTGTTGTTTTCCCCTCATTCGAACTCCCCTTTTGAGATAGCATTCTCTCCTCTCCGTCCTCGTGTTCTAGATGCTCCTCCTTTGTCCAAGTGGGCGTTGCTTTCTCGTTTCTACCGTCTTTTTCGTGTCGAGACAAGTTCGACATTTCGAACGAATTTCTTTTCCTTCTTTTCGACAAGTTTTTAAACTTGTCGAGATTTTTGCGTGGTTTCATTTCATTAAATTTTCTTCTTAATTGGATTTGAATTTTGTTTTTCAACGTCGAAATTCTCATCGAAGGATTTTTATTTAGCGAATTTTCGAAATTTGGAATCTCTCCCGCACTCCTGGGAACCAAACTTAGCCATAATGAATCGTTTTGTCCGCTTTTTCCTTTAATTGAATTAGTATTACTTCCCATGGAATCGTTATTAAGGGCTGTTAGAGCGTCGGACTCGAACGCATTATGATCCCTATCGACTCGAAACGGAACTGACGAATCGTTTATCTTGTCTCCTTCGATTGAAAAGGATCTTTCTGAGTCTTCTGAAGGTCGTAAATCTTTTGAAATTTCAAAAGATTTCAGATCCTTTAAAACATCCAAGTCTCTTTGTAAACTCCGGGGCCCTTGAACTCCTCCTGCCGCAGCGAAACCTTTTCCCCTCTTCGTTCCGGTTGGGGAAATCGATCCGGCGAAATAATTTTTTACGTGAAAAAATAGTCCGGATGTTGAAAAGAATTTCGGATTTGGAGAAACCATCAAAGGCTGAACGCCAAGAGACATTCCAAAGAGCCAAAAAGGAGGAATTCTTTATGGGCGCATCTGACGAAAGAAAATAAAAACACATGATAAAATATTATATAAAAAAATTAATTTCATAATTACGACTAAATATGTATATAAATGGATCAAAATATAAAAATTTTCAATCAATTTTAAAGTGGCGTTGAACTGTATAGATTTATAAACCTTAGTTTGCTTCCGTCACAATTATATTTACCATGACGAAGGTCAAGCTTTTGTTGCCCCACCTTAAACCTATAGAGCTTAACGTGGAATCCGAACAACTGCACATAACTGTATGTATTTACAATAAACAGTCTTAAAGTATTCAATTTAAATAATTTAATAAGAAAAAATTATTATCATTATTATTATTATTATTATCATTATTATTATTTAAACATCAATATTTATATAATATTAAGTCGGTATAAAAAAAAAAACCGAAATAAATTTCATCATATTTCTCCTGACCAATTTACCAAATTCCGTTTTCACGTCTGTTATGATATGAAGGTATATTGGCAGTATTTATCGGTAGAAAACAGTTTCACTCTTTGAATGGCCTGTATAATATATATAGATGACTAGGAAAAAAGTTTGTATTTAATTGACTTCTGCAATCAACTCAAAGTATTTCTTCAGTGAGAAGATTCTCTGTAGTTACTCAAGAGCGGAACGAGCTTTCAAAAGTTTGGGGGGACAACTATAATGATGAAAAATCCTGCGATGAATTTCTGTGCTGCTATCCTGTATGTAATGTGTTTGCGACCAAAATGATGCTCTTAAAATACTATGATTTAGAGAATGATCTAATTTATGATAGTAATAGGAAAATCAAAGAAGCATTTTCGCAACTACCTTATGTATATCAAGTATATAACATTAAAGGAAAACAATATATGCAATAATTAAAGTAAAAAATAACTAGATGTCTCATTAAAGTATCTATCACTGCAGTATTAGTACTGAATCAGTAATACTTTCGAGCATACTAATAGGACTAATATAATTAAAGATTTACGTCATCAGAGATTATTTCAAGAACTAAATATTTTCCTTCACGTAAGCTAACGTAGATCAAAAGTTAGGGGGGACAAAACCTATATTATCCCCCTCAGTTCAAAAATTGGGGGGACGTCCCCCCCCCCGTTAGTTACGCCCCTGGTAGTACTAAATTAAAAGATGAGGAAATCTTAATAAAAGTAGTAATAATGGTGATGTTACTAATACTAACACTAATACTGTGATATTTTTATTATTTTTCAGTATGTAATTAAAGTGTATTCACCATTCATCCGTATAATACCGACTAAATAAGTGAACCAAACTATACTGCGTGGCCACAAAGTCTGCAATGAATGAATGAATGAATGTTTGGAGTTGCAGTTGCTTAACCTTAACATCTCAACAGCAAAGGGTCATATGACGGTGGGGATTTACAGCTTTACGTAGAATCCGAACCACTTCCACCCCCCTACCAAGGAAAACCCAATAAAACACCTTAATCGATGAAATCTGAAGCCCGGGTCGAGAGTCGAACCCAGAACCTTGAGATTAAGAGCCCAGCGCTTTACTACTATGCCACCCTGGCGGATCGAGGCTCGGAATCAATAGGAGATAGAATTTCACAATTGTCTCTACCCCAACTTTGTGACCTTGTGGGAGGACTGCATATAATAATGGGGGTTCATAATTTCTTTAAAAACTAATAAAATTCTGAACTTTATTACAAAGCCAAAATGAAACTATAGATAAATCAATTTAATTGTTTTTTTGAGAGCCATTTTATTGGCCATTGTTCCATTTTTGCCCTTTTTTTATTTTATTTCCGTTTTTCCATTTGGTTTCAGAAATTCAATTTTTAGCCTAATTTAAAAACTAACAATTTTTATGAAAAAGAACAAAATTCTATATTTTTACTCTCTCTCTCTCTCTCTCTCTCTCTCTCTCTCTCTCTCTCTCTCTCTCTCTCTCTCTCTCTCTCTCTCTCTCTCTCTCTCTCTCTCTCTCTCTCTCTCTCTCTCTAAGAAACTTTCACAAGATATAGAGATAAACCGATATTTTTCTATATTTCATTTCATTTATCTCTCTGCTCTCACATTTTGGTCTCTCTCTCTCTGTCTGTTTCTCCATGTGTCTGTTTGTCTCGTATAAATGCTTTGCTTGTTCGTGTGATGGACTCTCGAGCTTAAAAAAGATGCGAAGGGAACATATCAGACCATATCGGAGCTTCATATTTTATTTCATATCGTTTCATTTCACTTTTTCATTTCAAGTTGAGTAGGAATTTTTCTTTTCATTTCACTTAAAATGTAATTTCACGTTTTTGTGTGCGTGTGTGTACAGGAGATGAGGTAGACGCACATTCTACAACTCCAAATATATATAGGAAAGTTATTCCTATATACGTACCGTAATTTCAGAATAGTTATATTTATATATTTCGTAATTATATTTTGTAAAGTTCTAAAATGGGGAAATGTATTACGTATTTTGTTTCGTGTCTGGAAAATGTAAGAAGTTTTTTTGAAAGAGCTGCTACTGAAATATGGTCTTTTTTTAAGTGGATTATTAGAACTAGCTTACACACACACACACACAATTTAGCTACCGTACAAACCACGATATTTTCACATTTTGCAGTTACTGGCTAACGAAGACCCTAAGGTCCACTTCAGGCTAGCCCAGAAAGGAAGTTAGGTTAAACAAAACAACAAAAAAAAAAACAGGTAAATGAAAATGAAGAATACTGAAAATTCTCATACCATACTTGTACTTGTAAACGTGTAAAACTTTCACGCAGGAATCATAGTAATAGTAAATATAGAATAGACAAGGATGCTTTTCTTCCACCAGCAACTGCTGGCAGAAAAAAGTGGTGAAAGAAGATTAGAAAGAAGGAAAAAGTATAATGAAAAGAATAACTTCAGAGTTCATTCACACCATGCGTAATCTTGTCTCATGTACCCAATTACGCATTATCAGTCAATGGAAAATAAAGGATAGCATGGAACGTTACACTGCTTAATCTTATCTACATCATGCATTTTTAAGCATGTTATTTATTTATTTTCATTGCCGTATCAGTTCTTCAGCTGAATGCCAAGTTGTAGAGAGGTGAGCTTTAACGAGATATGAGCTAATGAGGCTAATTTTCATTGTATCAATTTTTCATAAT
The DNA here is from genome assembly GCA_023014485.1 of Bathynomus jamesi. Taxonomy (NCBI): domain Eukaryota; kingdom Metazoa; phylum Arthropoda; class Malacostraca; order Isopoda; family Cirolanidae; genus Bathynomus; species Bathynomus jamesi. The sequence goes on along the minus strand of JAJOZX010005987.1, from coordinate 51,235 downwards.
ATTTAATGATTTTTCGATACAAAATAAATCAGAATTTACGGCAACACCGCTAATGTCGCTACACGTACGTTCGTGTCACGATAAAGTTGGTATTCTAAAAATTGCAGTGGTTTCGAAAGGTAGCCAACAACACACACACACATATATATATATATATATATATATATATATATATATATATATATATATACTGGTTACAGGAAGTGCATAGTTGTGTTCATCTGGAGAATTTTCTAATGTATAGAGCCAATTGGCCTTAATGATGATAACCTTCCTTTATCACAGACCTTAAAAGCAGACACGTAATATTCGAACCTGCGTGAGAAAGGAGGTTGCTTTGAAACATTGAAACTCCTCTGACCCGGTTTAATTTGAATCTAATTTAGTGTGTAAGGATAGAACATTCTTTAAATAAAACCCATTTAGCCATAATACACAATGATCACACGTTCATATATTTGTTTTGGGATGACATATATTTCTTCCTTCGCAGCCAAAACAATGAGATTGTTGCGGTATAGGAAGTCGTGCATATTTCAAATTAGAGTCATTTAATTCACCCATAATACTAATTTGCATTATGAAAATTCCTTTTCTGATCTCTCTCTGATACGACCCTGAAATTCTTGAATACAGGAATACAGCAGGACAAGAATGGAAAAATGCTTTTTCCCCTGATGCTGAATTATCTCCTGAAATTCGGAGTCATTTCTGGAGATCCGCTGACATGCCACACTGTTAAATTTTAAAATTTCCTCATTTCATTCACATTTTCCCTTATTTTCGTTCCTTCAATTCCCCCAAAAATTTTACCCCTTTTCTCATATTTTCCTATTTCCCCTCTTTTTTCTCCCCACTCTTGACTATTTCCTCTCATATTTCTCCTCATTTTGCAATCGATTCCCTCTCGTATTCCTTACATTTTTGCTTCATTTCCTTCATTTTCCCATATATTTCCCTCCCTTTCCAGATAAAAATTTTTCCCTTCCTCTTTCTCTGTTACTAAATGTTAACTCGCTACTCTGATGATTTAATTTAATTACAATAAAAAAATATGACTTTCATTACCGAATGAAAATACCTGAAGAGTTGTTTCAAAACAACATGTCCACTCGTAATCAATTAAATGCTCGTCGACGTTGTCCCCAGTATCAGTTAATGAAATGAAAGAGAAAAAAATTACAAAACAATATGAATTATTGGACTTTACTTTTTGGAAGAAAGAAACCGATTTAGTCTATAAACCAATAAAGGAAGAAAAAACCTCTAATCCGTATTTCTAGGGAAAAAAGGTTGTCAGAATGTCGTGTGTTTTTCAGCATTACTTTTTTTTTAAAGATTTTTTAGTTTTCTTCGGATTCCTATAGGGCATATAACATTTTGGCTATCGCTACTTGAAAGTGAGATTAAATATCTTTCCATTAATGGATTATAGGATAGGAGTCGTTAAATGTATTTATTGGCTTTCAGATATCTTCATTGGTCTCTAATCCAAATACACGTGTGTGTGTGTGTGTGTGTGTGTGTGTGTGTGTGTGTATATAAGCGATGCAAAAGAGGTGGAGGCCTTGGAGAGGGAAACGAACAAAATATACAAATAGTCAGAAGACAACATGACATTTAACACCGAGAAATTCAAGCTCTTGAGATATGGTAGAAATGAGGAACTTAGACAGCATATTATGCCCTGGCAGACAGGAAATTCAGAGAAAACACGAAAGCGATAGTTTGGGGTTATAATGACCGATGATGCGAAATTAGAAACACAAAATCAGATAGCAATAAACAAAGCAAAAAGAGTGCGGGGGACAGGTACTAAGAACTTTTAAAAGAAGGGACAAAACAGTATGATTCCCTTGTTGAAAAACACTGATCATACCAAAACTTGAATATCGTCAGTTTGACGTCCCCATGTAAGAAGAAAGAAAAAAATAGAGGATATTCAGACACATTTCACAGCCAAGATCGATGGCTGCAAAGAACTCAACGACTGTAAAACACTACGTAAAACTAAATCTGTGCTCCTGGAAAGAAGAAGAGAGGTACATCATAATATATACATGAAAATGGTTGAAAAACTGGTACCAAAACCTCAAACTAAACCAATTACCATCCCAAACAACGCTAGAAAATAGGAAAGGCAGGATGTGTAGTATTCCAAATTAAAGGCCGACAAGGGACTTCTTCAGTACTGAAGGAAATTAACTTGGTTGCAGGAAGCCAAGACTTTTTAACCAGCTTCTAAAGGACCTCAGGAACGTGACAGGGGTCAAAGTTTAAGTTTTCAAAAGAAGACGAGATGCCTACTCAGGATGGTACCAGATGAGCCGGGTGTACTTGGCTACGTGCGGTGGGGTGCGCAAGAGAGCAACTCCCTCCTCTACCAAGCCAGGTCTAGAGGGGGACACAGCTTGACTTCGTGTGAAGAGAGACCAACGCACGGAATTGCTACGAGGTACATACAGTATCTCTCTCTCTCTCTCTCTCTCTCTCTCTCTATATATATATATATACACACTTACTTTTTATAGTATAAATTGGCTATAATCTTACAGGTTGACATTTTGATATTTCCTTATAAGATTTATCTCGATGTCTCTTAACCTCAAGGCTCACGACAAGTTCGATAATGGAGACTAATGGGGATGAAAGGAACAAATATTTTGAAAATTGAACGCAAATTGGTTAAGATCAATTTGTATTAGTCACTACTTTTTGTATATATATACAGTATATATATATATATATACATATATATACTCTATATATATTATTAGTCATGTGACATCCGTATTCACATCCGCATCCACACTTTGCAATGCGGATGTTTCGGGTCTTATTTAGTGGCGCGGGTGTAATATATGATGAAAAGAGAAATAGACAAAAAGGTGACAAAGCGGAAAAACTGTTGTTTCTCGGGTCCAATCTTCTAATTCTCGAATTCAAATATAGAGATTAACAAACCGGAAAGTGGATGACAACAAATGTGAAGGATATTATTATTATTAAACTTATATTTGTGAAAAGTAAATTACAAACTTTAACCACTTCATTAAAGGGCGGAGGTTGGGGGGAATGGTTGGGGATGCATTACGAGTTTTGGTCCTCGTCCCGCATCCTGGTAACACACTGCAATAATCAGCGTGGCTAAAACTCGTAAAACTCTATTGAAAGAGTATCACAGCATCACTATTATCGGTAAATACAAATGGGGAGTACAATGTACACTCTACGTTGTACATAGCATGATTGCTTAGCTGTATGGCTTTTTTTTGCGAATTGATCACTGTTCTAGTTCCTTATAAAATGACCAAGGGTTTTTACCTTATAAAAACCTAAAATATGTTATTAATAACGTGAAGAATCGAAAATCTATAATTTTTTTTATAAACTTTAAAGATCCGCATTCGCGGATGCGTAAAATCCAACAACCCACAAGGAAAAAGAAAAACGATTCCAAGGCCTTTCGTGTATTCAGAGCTACACCTCGTCAGGGAATACAACATCCCTGACGAGGTGTAGCTCTGAATACACGAAAGGCCTTGGAATCGTTTTTCTTTTTCCTTGTGGGTTTGCAGCATTCATTCATTTCACGTGTTTTAATTGTGAATTCATCCCATATATACACCGTGTGTATATATATTATATATATATATATATATATATATATATACTGTATATACCGGGTGGACGAAAAAATCTGGACACTTTTGTTTTTCCTACAAATTTTAAACTAGTCAAGCTAATACACCCAAATTAGTACAAGATGTAGCCAATAGTATGGTTATCATGGGCTGAAAACCTCAGTTAATTATCTTTGGCTGTTTCTTAATTATAAAAATTTAACTTGACGAAACAAACACCGAGATTTTGTGAAGCTGACTACGCTGACCACCAAATTCTCCCAACTTAAATCCTCTGGATTACTTCGTGTGGAATGAGCTGAAGTCATTGGTGTACCATGGTCGCAGGGAACCATTTTCAAACCTGGAAGCATTTAGACAAAGAATTGAGATTGTTTGGCCTATGGTGTCCCAAGACAAAATCGTCATCCATAGATCAGTGGAAAAGGAGAGAACTGGCCGTAATTCAAGAAAATGAGGGGCCAATACAACATCGATTTCAATAGGGTAAGTTTTATATGAGTTCCATTGAAATTTTTAGCGCATGATAGCTATATTGGCTACATCTTGTACTAATTTGGGTGTATTAGCTTGACTAGTTTGAAATTTGTAGGAAAAACAAAAGTGTCCAGGTTTTTTCGTCCACCCGGTATTATGTATGTATCTATCTATATATATATATAGTCGAGTCACCTAGAAATAATAAACAAACTGCAAACAATAAACTTTGCCTATACTGTTAGACTTTATGGATACCTTACATATAAATGCAAAAATACTTCTACCAGGATTCGAACCCAGCACCTTTTGAGAAGAGCCTGAGGGTGTTGACCATTACACTACGACATTTTACGAAAATTTGTACAATTTAGCGTATATTTCAAGACCCCAGTGAAACAAGTATGATTCTTGTCCAGATGCGTTTTCCGTACTCCGCACTGACCCCACTACACTCGAGGTGGTGACATTTCAGTTAATTCTCTCGTGTAACAATGGGGATTCATAGATGGATATCATGCATGAACGCGCACAATTTTGCATAATGCATGACTGTCCCCATCAGGATTCGAACCCAGCCCTCTTGAGAGCCCTCACCTTCAATTCAAGAGGGGGTGGATTCAAATCCTGGTAGGGAATTTTTGCATTTTGCAAAATCGTGCGTGTGCAAGCATTATATATATATTATATATATATAATATATATATATATATTATATATATAGACTTTAATTCCGAGGAACAATTTAATATCACTCTTTACGCGCATCGAAATGTTACATTTAATTATATTTGTAACTAAATTTTCCTCTTTAATTACTTTCATAATAGGTAAGTTGTAACAAAGCTTCGTGCTAACGTTTTATAGCTCATCCGCGTCTTACTTTATTATTTTACGATTGTCCGTACATCAATTATGCTTTGTGGCTTCATTTATGTATCAATTTTATGTCCTTTTTAATTGCTTGCGTGCATTCATTTTTCAGTTTCTCATAAAAGCGGATTCTGTCTAGCACCCTAATCCTACATGCATCATTCGGAGGAGTGGAGAAGCAAAATAATTGGATTTAAAACTAATTTTTGCCATTTCTTGTACAAAAAAAATTGTATATTTTTAAAATGGTCTCTTGTAACACTTTTATACAAAAGACTGAGAAAATATTTCATTTTAATGATTCGCCTCAACATGCCAATTACGGTTATTAACGCCTCGGATAAAATAAAACTACATATACAAACACGCGCGAGCACGCACACATACATGCATGCATGCGCGCATACACAAAGAAAAATTTAGCTCTCAACACTTTGTTTCCATGCAGAATTTTTCAAAATTTATTAGTTGTTTTACATGAAAATTAGTTTCCAGACTTATTTGAAGTGGATACCGGTGAATACTATATATATATATATATATATATATATATACCTCAGGGGACCATTCTGAGTTCAATCCCATATACGTATACGTACTGTATACTGTGGTCTCGCCAATTGGCTGTACCTTATTGACACATTTATGGACGCACAGTCCAGTGACTGGAAGTAAATTTTACTCTGTTTTGACAAGCATCTGACTGAGACACCGAGTTACAAGTAAGAAAACTAAATACGCGAGTTTACTGTGACTAACAAGCCGAAAACAAATGATTGAGCATCATAAATACGTCACTTCTCTTTCTCTGTTCTAATGCTATCCGCAACACAGAGGAAGCTTTCAGAAGATACCGTCACCACCCAACTCCTGACTCTCACTCATCTAATTCTTCTCGCGCTTTCTGGCAACAAGCCAAGAACCTCTCCAACAACTTTACTACGTCTTTTCCTCCACTTTTCCATTCCGACAACTCAATTGCAGTCCCTTCGCCTGATAAAGATGAACTCTTCTTTCAAACTTTTGCCTCAAACTCAACACTGAACGGATCTAGTGCTGTTCCTCCATCTCCTCCTCTTTCTGACTTAATTATGTCTGAAATTAGAATCTCCTCCAAGGATGTTTTTTCTGCCTTATCTGGGTTCAACTGCAGGAAGGTGTACGGTCCTGATGGTGTCCCTCCTGTTGTTTTCACGAACTGTGCTTCTGTGCTGAAACCCTGTCTAGAAAAACTCTTTCGTCTTTATCTTCCATCTGGTACTTTTCGTTCCTGGTTGAAGTTTGCTTTCATTCAGCCTGTCCCAAAGAAGGGTGACCGCTCTGAACCCTTCAACTATCACCCAATTGCTTTGATTTCTTGCCTTTCTAAAGTTTTTTAATCTATCTTTAAGAGGAAAATTCTTAAAAACCTCTACTCAATATCTTCTTTCAGATAGTTAGTACAGGTTCTGCAAGGAACGCTCTTCTGGCGATCTTCTTGCATATCTCTGTGACTCTTGGTCATCCATTTTTTAGAGATTTCAGTGAAACCTTTGCTATTGCGATAGACTTATCGAAAGCTTTTGATAGAGTCTGGCACAAATCTTTAATTTCCAAACTGCCCTCCTTCAATTTCTATCCTTATATTTGTGCCTTCATGCCCGATTTCCTTTCTGGCTGATCTACAGTGGCTGCTCAGATATACTTGGACCACCCCCAAGATTTTTATATTTTTTTGATAAATCCCAGAGGGGTAGCAATTGTTGATAACAATCATTCCTCTGAGACTACGTGTGTCTAGACATATCGCAAAAAGGCAAATACCCATAAACGACTTATCTTAATCGTTTGAAAACATTTTATAAATCTCATTCCACGACAAATATGTAGGTGGTCCAAATAATTTGAAAAGCCGCTGTACAGCTGCGGTTGTAGCGAACCACTGTTCTTCTCATAAAGCTATTAATAATGGTATTTCTCAGGGCTCTGTCTCATCACCCACTCTTTTACTTTTATTTATCAATGATCTTTTAAGTCGTACTTCCTGTCCTATCTATTCTTATGCTGAGGATTTCACCCTTCACTTCTCCACCGGTTTCACAAAGCTTCCTTCTCAACGGTCACTCCATGCTTCGCGTGAAACAGCTATGGTGCATCTGACCTCTGATTAGGACAAAGAAAACCTGTGGCTTTTAATGCCTCAAAAACTCATTTTCTTCACCCGTCTACTCGTTACACTCTTCCACACGACTATTCCCTTACCTTCAACAACACACAACTCAATCCTTCCTCTTCTCTCAACACTCTTGGTATTTCCTTTTCTCGTGATCTTTCATGGAAAGGTCATATATATACGAGTACTCTCTTTCCAAAACAGCTTCCCAGGGGTTAGGTGTGCTGTACCGGCTTCGCAGTTTCTTCACCCCTACTCAGTTGCTGTTTCTGTACAGGGGTCTTGTCCGCCACTGTATTGAGTACACTTCACATTTGTAGGGTGGCTCAACCCACACAGCTGTACTTGACTGGGTGTAATCAAAGGTTTTTCGTTCCATCAATTCCCCGCCTCTTACTCACTATCTTCAATCTCTCTCTCTTCGCAGCAATGTTGCCTCACTCTCTTTACTGTCGGTATTATAACGAACATTGCTCTTCCGAACTTTCTAATTGCATGCCTCCTCCTTTAAGGAGAGCACGCAGTAACAGACTTTCAACACATTTTCATTCCTTTTCTGTCCACTTTAACGCAAGGGTTAATCGGTATTCTCAATGTTTCATCTACTCAACCGATCAACTCTGGAACAACCTTCCTCAATCCATCTTTCGCTCTCTCTATGACCTCCAATCTTTCAAACGCAGTGTGTCCAGCCATCTCGAAAACTTTGGATCTTGATTTTGGCTCTGTTCTCCTTCTTCTATGACGGAGGAGTTTTTGTAGGCATTCACCTCTTGGCCCCTCCTTCCCACAAAAAAAAACTATGCAATCCTTTTCAAGATGAAAGTGCGCACATTAAGATATATCTTTATTAGTACAACATTTGCATATAATAAATATATGGGAACTTCTATATGAAGGTTTCCCTCTTGTTATAATTCCAATAGCGTTGTTTTATAATAATGCTGAGAGCATCCATCGGTATTTATTTGTAAGAATGGGTCACTGAATACAGAATGATTTAATAAAATACACGAATGAAATAACGATGCTATATTACAACAGAAGAATGCTTCATTGTATGTGAAGGTTTCTTCAGTATGAATACGATGTGAAGTTTAATTGAATTACACAAACCATCCATCTGTGTTAGAGATTTAATTGGTTCACACGTGTATACATTCACCACCAGGATTCGAACTCGAGCGTTGACCATTAGGCTACGACGGGATAGTAATTTGTCGACATTTTATCACTCGAGGGAAACGCGCAACATTTTCGCGTCGAGACGCGTTTTTACGTCACAGGGCACGGGTTCGAATCTTGGTGAGGGATAAATTTTGCATATGCAAAACTGCAATTGTTATGCGTTTACATTTTCCTCTAATGGTAACCTCGTGTTTGTCCGACAGATGTGAATTAAATGTTGTCCATTAGCTCGAGTGCAAGGGGGTTTAGCAACGTCAAACATTCTGAACAGGAAAGTTTTTGTTTCTCTTCGCGTAATGAAATGCTGCCAGGTTGCCGTTAATTTTTATCCAGGCGTAGCATAATGGTCAACGCCTAAATCTCCAATCAGAAGGCTCGGGTTCGAATCCTCATGGGGTATAACTTTTCGTATGTAAAAAATGGGATATTTTTTTTTATCTTTTCCTTCATAGCACCCAGTTTCTTCTTTTCAGTCGTATGCCCTTAACAATTGGTTAGGTTAAGTCGTGATATTTTCGTTAAAACTAATGAAAATATCACCACTTAACTAACCAATCGTCAGGGCGTACAGTTACTAACCAGGGCATACAATTAACACAGCAAAACAATGGGGGTGCTGTAAAGGAAAAGATCCCCTTTCTTTAGGTTCGGGTTTTTTTGTTTTTTTTTAAATGATTTTTTCAAATGTTGTTGTAATTTCATTCAAATATAAACCTAAAAAAATAATTTCTTTCGACATATCATATTAACTATTATTGTGAAGATACAGGTGTCCAAGAAATGATGGTGCAAAATAACTGGTCATTTTTGTTACTAATCAATATGTAGACAATATGTAGGTGGTTTGCATTTCAAATTGTCAAAGTTTAGAACACTTCACAACATGACCATCATTTGTCACTGCAGTGTCTATTTGACAATCAAACTCCATTAGCAAGATGCTAAGATAATCTTCTGACGAGAATAGCTTTTTTCTGAAGTGAATGACGAGTGTAGGGTCTTGTTAGAAGATCGTTCAATCAATTTATCGTGTTGGTTTCTTCGGCAGATTCTACCACCTTTTCAATGAACGGATTAAGTATCCGCCTCTTACCAAGCCTTCCATCGTTATCTGGGAAATAGCTGAGGAGCTGTTTTTGCAGCTCGTGTGTACTGCATCGTCATTTAGGGAATGGGGGTTGCGAATTTTTTGTCAAAATGGGGTCACCAGCACAAAAAAGGTTGAGAAACACCGCTCTGGGGCCTATGCCTAACATTAACTAATATAAAATCTTTTATACATTTTACACGCATGATAGGTATTTTTCTTTGTTTTTATAACATTTAGCAATTATTTTAATGGCCACACATTTATATTTTTGGCTTGAAATGTAAAAGCTGAAAAAAGTTATTAGACTAATGCCTGTAAATCTAAATTTAATTTAAAGATAATATATATCTTAACGTAAAGAACGACGCTTGTATAGGAGATATTCCGCGCAAGACGAGAGAGAGAGAACGAAACAAATGAAAAAATGAGGTAACCACCCGGGAATCGAACCCGGGATCTTCCGATTGCCGGTCAGATGCGATAATTATACTGCGTGTTTGCAGTTAAATGTATATATTATATATATATATATATATATATACACACAGTAAAATCACAGAATAACACGTGATCTTATTAATAAGCAAACAATCACAGGGAAAAGGAAAAAAGAAACACGAAATCCGAGCGCTTTCGTGATATATTCACATCTTCAGGGACAAGAAAGAAATAGGAAACAAGAAAGAATTGTTTCTTGTCCTGAAGATGTGAATATATCACGAAAGCGCTCGGATTTCGTGTTTCTTTTTTCCTTTTCCCTGTGGTTGTTTGCTTATATATATATAATATATATATATATATATATAGATATATCATATATATATATATATATATATATATAACACTATTTAAAATATGTATTATACGTTTTTATAACAAACTAATTTATTGAAACTCAATTGTTTTCTATACACGGACTTTCTATTGGATAGGAAAATTTTTTGTTTCCAACTGTATATATATAAGCTAATTAAACTTTACAGTGTACTTTATTTTACTGTTAACTGTAAGGGTGAGTTCATGTCTGCAAGACATATATATGCAACCATGTATATCATTAATTTGGTACGTTAAGAAGACTAGTCGTATCAAGTACCACATTTAGAGCGTACCTTTACCCAATACTGAAGATCATTTACACTTATAACATTTACGCAGTATGGTGTATATGTAATGGCAGAAGATATCATTAACTGCCGTTATTAATACTTTAAAATTTTGGTTTGGGAATAATTACCATTAAAATTTTTTTTAAAAAAAGCAACGAACTCATTCTCCCCAAATCCGAATATGATGATTGGAGTTAAATGAAAAGTTATCATGAGTTTATAGACAATAAAATCAATCCAAAATGACAATAGAGAAAGGATGCTCCGATTCAGAATAGACGTTTATCGCCGATTTAGAATTCCTTCCCTCGTATTTCAGCAAACGAAATAGGAAGTTACAGCTAAAGTTTACGTATTAAGTTGTTTAGATTATATTATCAGTGTTAAACTTTTGAATTACTGCCACTTACGAATGCGTAACCATCTTTATTTCAGTTTACCGTTCAAACCTTCTTTTCAACTTCATAATATTATTCATAATAAAGATATAAATGTTAAAGGTATATATCCCTTGGTGGTGTAGTGGTTAGCATTGCTGACTACCAGTCTAGCGGCCTAGGGTTCGGTTACCAGCGAAAGCAAGCTGCACGCAACTTACCCAGCTTTTTCTAATCTTCGTCATTTTATATATATATATATTATATATACACACCTTACCTTACAAAGGTTTCATGCGATGATTTCTCATTTCGCGAAGGTCAAGCTTGTCGCCCCTCCTCTCGAGTTGGCCTGGTTAAATAGTGAGTTGGATTCTTGCGCTCTCCACCTTACATAGCCAGGTACGCCCGGCTCATCGGGGATTGTTCCGAGCCAGGCGTCTAGTCTTCTTTTGAAGATGTCCACTGCAACTCCCTTCGTGTTTCTTAGGTCTTTGGGCAACTGATTAAACAGTTTTGGTCCTCTCACTACAAAACTATTTTCTTTCAGGGTTAAGGATGTTCCCTGTCTCGCCTTCAATTTGGGAATACGACACAGTCTACCGTTTCTACCATCCACCGTTGTTTGGGGAGTTATAGGGTTCAGAGTAAGATTAGGGACTAGTTTCTCCATTATTTTCCAAGTGTAAATAATGGTGTATCTCTCTCTTCTCCTTTCCAGTGAATATAGGTTTAGTTCGCGTAACCTTTCCCAGTAATTTAGTTCTTTACACCCATTGATCTTGGCTGTGAAGCTTCTCTGGATCCCTTCCAGCTGTCTAATGTCTTATTTTTTATCTGGGGATGTTAGGACCGAGCAGTATTCCAATTTGGGTATGATCAGGGTTTTCAGTAGAGGAATCATTACATTCCTATCCCTTTGTTTAAGGTTCTCAATATCTGTCTCATTATTCTCTTTGCTCTGTTTACTGCTATCTTATTTTGTGTTTCAATTTCGCATCATCTGTCATTAGAACCTAAATCTTTTGCTCTGGAATTTCTCTGAATTTCCTGTCCATTTGGGGTATAATATTCCATGGATTTTAGGTCTTCTCTTTTTCCGTACAGTAATAGCTGAAATTTCTCGGTGTTATATATATATATATATATATATATAGGGTGGCGCAAAAGTCGCGCATCATAGGAATTTTCAGTGTTCACTGTAACATATTCTTTTTTTTCTTTTAGGTAGGGGATGGCTGCGAAATTAACAATAGACGAAAGGGTGAGCTTGTTTTTAATGTATGGAATACCAGGCACAACAAATCGATGAATCGGTACAGAATTTATTTCATCGATTTGTTGTACCTGGTATTCCATACATTAAAACCAAGCTCACCCTCTCGTCTATTGTTAATTTCGCAGCCATCCCCTACCTAAAAGAAAGAAATAATATCGTCAACACTGAAAATTCCAATGATGCGCGACTTTTCTGCCACCCTGTATATATAATTAGAAACAAATTAGAAATTAGGAGAGTCAAATCCCAAAACACTGTTTATCATTCGAGCATTAAGAAATCACTTAGAATAAAGATCCGATTAAGAACTTATCCTTCCTTATCGTTGACAAACCCACAAACATCATCAGAACGTCAATACGAAACATCCTCAGAATCGAAAGGCACGAACGAATTCATGCGACCCAGAAATTGTTATAATCATTTGAACGAAAGCTCCCAACGACCTGATTGAAGAACTAACCAAATTTTTATATATATATAAAACCTTTGGTTAGCTTCCGCCCGAATTGTTCATTCTGACGAAGGTCAAGCTTTTCACTCCACTTAGACCTACAGTTTAACGTGGAATCCGAACCACGCCCATCAGCAACCCAGCGTCTTAACCCCGAGGCCACCCAGGGTACCCATTTATCTACAAACCACTTTCTTTATTGTGTGGAAGGATGAACAGCTGGGTTCTGCTGCGCGTCGGCTGCTGTCACGGGTTTCGATCCCGGGCCGATGGATTCGTAGTCAGCGAAACAACCTGTCTGTTTTATGTTCGTTTATACACGCCGAAACGGTTAGGATAATCTGCACCAAATTCTGTATATGCATCAAGGAAGAATCAGAGAAGGTTTAGTACACACCCGCCACTCCCAGTCCTATCTAAAGCCTTGTCCACACTTGCTAATATAACATGTTATTAACAATGTTATGTAACATGTTCGAGAATATTTAGTGAAATTTCACGTTATATAACAAAAAATTAAGGTTTATAACATGTTAGATGTTATCCGTTTGAAGTCGGAAAGATCAAAGGATGTTACATAACTTGTTATATAACATGTTATAATTGCGTCCAGACACAAGTTGGTCATAACTAGTGTTGAAAAATAATCGAAACTTTACAAACCGGTTTTTAATCGATCTGTTTTTTGAAAACCGGTTTTAACCGGTTATGACCGAAAAGTATAGTAATTTTTAAAAGCCACAATTGAAAGGTACTGACTTTAACTCTTAACAAGCATAGCTTATCGCCTATTTTTTGGTCAAAAGAATGCAAAAATGCAGCATCATATGTATGCATATGAATAAGAAAATGACAACTTTGACATATTTTATTTTAGCCAAAATAATACATTATTCAAACAATTTAGATTTGAAATATTTTTTAAAATAAAATATCTATACTTAGAAAGAAATAAACTTCTTTTTGTAAAAAAATTATAAAGAATAAAAATAAAATTTATCTCTATTTTGGAAAAAACATTGAAAATTTTTTTTGAATAAAAAAACTTTACCTAGAAAATAGAAAATTGACTCTTCGTGTAAGAAAAAATATATAAATTAATTTAGATTTTATCCCTATTTTGGAAATGACATCTTAAGAAACAAAGGGCATTAAGGGTCTTATACTGCGAATAGGGCTTTAGTCGACTGACTCTACACTACAGCCTACATCATGGCTACATGATGAGACAAACTGAAGATCGAGTTGCCAGATAGGCAAAAATTATACTGAAGAGCAGTTGCCAGTTTGTCACAATTTAACTTAATAGGTAATGTATTCGAAGTTATTTTTTGTGCGCTGTAGCGCGTAGCTGCACGTTCGCGCAAGTTTGAGCCAAATAAAAATCAATCGATAAAACCGGTTTTTTCTTTCGGTTTTCGATTTTTAGGGGAATTTTACAAACCGGTTGAAAACCGGTTTTCAACACTAGTCATAACCTTTTGTTTATCCTTTCAGTTTAGATACATTTCAGTATCGACTAGTGTGCTTAATAACATTTATGTAGTGTAGACGTCATTGTTAGATAACATTTTATATAACTTGTTAGCAATATTGATATATAACATGTTACCGAGTGTGGACAAAGCTTTAGGATGTGTTTCGGGGAGCATTTGCCGCACAAGACGCAGTAAGCATTCTAGTTTATATATAACACACAGTGGAGCTCATAAGTGTTCGTACAAAAAAATATTTGTTATTTTTGTCTTATCGTTTGTATCATGCATAGGATAGTTATGAAAAGTTTACCGTTCGTTTGGAAAATTTAATAAATAAAAAATTAATTCAACTCCAACAAACGAATATAATGTAAAATATCAAAGAATTTGAGGAAAATAAAAAAAAAAGTTAAAACGTAAAAGTTTTCGTACATTTATTTACAAAAATTTAAATACTTTGTATGTCTACCTTTTGCTTCATTGATTCGTTTGGGTATTTTTTTTACGAGGTTTCGGCATCTCTCAGTAGAAATTTTAGCCCATTCTTCTAAAGAAAATTGTTGCAGTTCATTCAGATTCGAAGGGTTTCTCTTGCGGACACCTTTTTTCAAATCAAACCATAAATTCTCGATTAAACCGAGATCTGGGCTTTGACTGCGCCACTCGGGAAATTTGAAATTCTTTTGTTGAAGTCATTTCATGGTGCTCTTACTTTCATGTTTTGGATTATTATCTTGTTACAGTACCCAATTGCGACCTATTCGCGACTCCCGAACTCAAGGCAATACATTTTCTTCTAAAATTTCCTGATATTTCCTCAAATTCAAGATTCCATTGATGACAACAAGCTTTCCTGAAACAGAAAAACTAAAGCATCCCCAAAGAAACAAATTACTACCACCATGTTAATCGTTGGAAGGATGTTCTTTACCTCGAACCAGAGCTGGGCACTTCCGCAAACACTTCCGCAAACCGCAAATTCCGCAATTGCGGAAGTAGTTTTTCGTTTGCGGCAAAGTCATCGCAAATTAGTGAATTTGCGTTTGCGGATTTGCGTTGCGGAAGTGATTTTGAGTTTGCGGATTTTCGATCGCAAATCCGCAAACTCAAAATCACTTCCGCAAACGCAAATTCACTAATTTGCGATGACTTTGCCGCAAACGCAAGTCCGCAACGAAAAACATACTTCCGCAATTGCGGAATTTGCGGTTTGCGGAAGTGTTTGCGGAAGTGCCCAGCTCTGCCTCGAACGCAGTATTTTATTTTCCCCAAACATACCATTGCTCGGTGTTCCCGATTAATTCAATTTTGGTCTCGTCTCTCCAGAGAACTTTCTTCCAGAATGCAAATCCATCATTTTGATGATCCTTGGCGTACTTTAAACGAGCTTCTTTGTAAGCTTTTCGTAGCAGAGGTTTTCTTCGTGGAACTCCTCCACGCAGACCATTCATTCTTTCTCAATGTACGGCGTACAGTAGAGGGACGGACATCGATCTTAGACAGTCTTAATGTTTGGCAGAATTAGTGATGTGAGGCGAGAATATTCTCGTTCTCCGAGAATATTCTGAGAATATTCTCCAAAATATTATTTGCTGAGAATATTCGAGAATTTTCTTTTTTCTTAGTTTTAAAACATTTTTAGATTGTTTTGCAGCGTTTTAGAGAATTCTAGAATTTTTCAGAATCTTATGGAACTTTCTAGAATGTGTGAGAATATTCTAGACGACTCCAGAACATTCTAGAATACTCCGGAATTGGGAGAAAATAGTATATAAAGGATGGCAAATTGTTTCCCTTGGTTAGTTGTGGTTGTGTATAGCAAGAGCGAGTATCTACATGTGATTCCTTGTGAATTCTGATTGTGATAATTGTCTTGCGAGTTTTTTATGGTAGGTAGTTCTTTTTGAAGTATTTTTTTTTTGCCATTTTGGATAATATGCATTTTATTATGTGCACGCACTCTCGAAATTCACTGTCACTAACATTTACAAAATATTTAGTTATAACACCATACAAAATTTCATGATGGGAAATTTTGTATTAACAAAGTTATGCACGATTTTATTTTCAATGATTTTGGTTCAATTTTTAATAATTTTGCATGTGACGTCATAATAAATTGGTGTCTAAAACATTGTAAATCATTATCGGTAGATGGCGCTTGAATACGTGGCTGTATTTTTAAGTTGTTTAGTTTATTTCGTGCTTTTGTGATATTAAGCTACGGCGTGTATAGGCTGTGAACGTTATTTTGAGGATGTAATTTATATAATGACAAATGATGATGATTACACCATTGAAATTTTTTTGATCATGGTGTTCTTATTGATAATGTTATATGTCTGCATTGTGATTCCCCGTGTAAATTGTACTTTTCTGGTAGTTTTTTTTTTATTAATTTCTATATGATTTTGAAAAAATAAAAAAATAAAAAATATGATTTTTTTCATAAAATAACCAATTGATTTAATCAGGTGATTAAATCACTGCCATCCCTGGTAAATACTGTACTTTCAATTGAAATAGTCTTTATACAATGATTCAATAAATTTTTTGCATTAGTTAATTTATTTATTTCTTCACTCATCCTATCATTCACTTCTGACTTAGAATTTCTCCATTTTGACAGGAACTGAAGTTAAGTTGTATCGGAATAGTTGAAAAACCCCTCAGATATTCTAAAAAAGAAAATTCTCGAAAATTCTCGGTTCGGAGAATATTCTCCTAAAGATTATTCCCGAAAATTTTACAACATTAGGCAGAATTGCCAACAATCACTAATGAATAAACTATTGGTTTTTACGTTTTGAATGAATGATTAAAAACTAAATTGAATTAAACCAACACAAAGACTGAAGCTAGAGTCACTGTCCTGGCTGACGCCAGACGATTTGAGGCTCTAACCTAGTACTCATAAAAAGATGAAGAGGTTGAAAAGAATTTAATCCGTTCAACGGCGAACAAAATTACAGTACAATCCTACTCACCAATGAACCTTCGAAAATGAAATAATACTTACAATACTAATTACCTTAAATTAATCTGAAAAGAAATCTTAAATTAGACTAACCTACCTAACTTTATACAAATTATATAAAGCCTACAAATGAAAAATAATTTTAATACAATTGAACACAGTTTGACACCTTACGTGGCTAGACGCCCTCGTAAGCAAATAGTTGAAAATTTGAACTGGACGCTTTGCGATCCAATGAGCAAGTGCGTTGCCGCTGAAGGCGGCGACCTGAAGTGCGAAAGACAGTGACGTCACGCCACTATGTGACGAAACCACTTATGTAGATTTCACATACCAACCAAATTAGGTTTGGATTGGGTGTGGTTTGATATTTTAAGATATTTTTTAATAAAACAGACAACTATCGATAAAAATTTTAAAATTAATTAAATCAAGCCTAAGGTGGGCACACAAAGTATTAAATAATTTTGTAAACAAAATTACAAAAATTTTTGCATTTTAACTTTTTTTTATTATCCTCAAATTCTTTGATATTTTACATTACATGTTGGAGTTAAACTAATCTTTTATATGTCAAATTTTTCCAAATGAACAGTAAACTTTTCATAACTATCCTTTGCATGGTACAAAAGATGAGGAAGAATATAATTGAAATATTTCTCTGTACGAATACTTATCAGCGCCGCTGTATATAACAGTCCGGTGTATAAATTTGAAACCAAATTATAATAAATTGAAAATACATGAAAAGTTTTACAAAATAATTATCTTGGGCGAATAAATGACAAATATTTGCCTTTTATGGTACAAAAACAAAAAATAAAAAAAAAATAAAGAAAGTTGAATTAATTAAAATTTTTAATTTAATTTTAATTAATTTAACTCTCTTTCACAAAACAGATGTGCACATGAATGAAGATTTTAATTTTTTGAAAAAATTGGCTGATCCTCATGCGGAAATGAATTTTAAAATTAGATCAAACTTTTTTTTTTTCTAATTTTGGGTTGGAGTTTCCACCCAAAATAAAATTAACAATGTTTTTTTAAAAAAAAAATTCACTAATCTCATGTTTCCTCAATGAATTCTAGTATTTATTATTTTGTGAAATGAATTTCTATGTTGCGAGAATCAAAATTAAATCTTTTGCCGACATATTTATTTAAAGAAATTTATTTCCTGAGAGAGAGAGAGAGAGAGAGAGAGAGAGAGAGAGAGAGAGAGAGAGAGAGTTTTTTGTGACAGGCTGACAAAGCTTCTAAAATCCACTTTTGGCTAACCCAAAAAAGTGGTAAAGGAAAAAAGCAAATGAAAATAAAGACTACCGAAAATTGATACCAACCAGACGCTTACAGACGTGTAAAGCTTTCGCGCAGGAATAATAGCAGTAGCAAAGTATAGAACAGACGAGGCTCTCCCTCCTCGTCAGCCACTGCTGACAGAAAATTGTTGTGAAATTATTATTTTTCTACTTAGTAATATTTTATATACAAATGTATTAGGAAGAACATAAATCACTACATTCATTTGTATATTTTCTTTCACAGGCTAAACTCTTTATTAATGTTTAGTTAATTAAGGATACCATTTAGTCAAAATCAGTAACTAACAAGTAGTAGGGGTGCAGCGAATCAGAGAT
>JAJOZX010005987.1:0-27500 GCA_023014485.1 Bathynomus jamesi | reverse complement strand
CTTCAGACATTTTGTGTCCGTGGGCTCTGCCAAACACGATGGCTCCTTTTTGCCACTGAGTAACGTCTGCCTCACGACCCATTTTGCAGACTATATCCAACACACACTTTGTTCTTCACCACCTCACGAAACAGATCTGATCCTGTGTGCTACGTCACCGCTACTTGTCACTTACCAATGCTACATCAGCGCCCTCTGTGTGACCTTGAACTTCCTACTATCGGTGCTATTAGGGGTGACTAATGTTTTGTCCGGTGTGCTTATATTGATACGCAAAATATGTTAATACGTCTGATGGCTTCTCTTTCTTTGTCTCTCAAATTGAATTGATCTCGGAATAAATAGATTTTTAAGCAGTAAATGCCTTTTGCCATCCATCTTGCCCTATGGTATGCTCCAGGAGCTGTGAAGTGTATCCGTCTTGATGGTTTTCCCCCAAAGAAATGAGGACTAGCTCCAGGAATCCCTGATAATCGTGGCGCTCATGGTTGTCTCGCAATTTTTCATGCAGAAATTGTACCAGGTCATCACGTTCCCGCTTCACCCATTCTAATTCTTTTTCTGACATTTCTCTGGCATCACTTTCAAGGGGAGTATATTTACTTTTGTCTAACCAAGACCACTGATCTTTGAACCTTGCAAAAATATCTATATCAGCTCGAGATACAAAGAATTTGTCAAAAACAGCTCCCACTACTATGTCAAGAATGTGGTGGCGGCAAGCTAGGAGAAGTATTTTCTGCTGGAGTCCCTGCTCAATGGTGGTGCAGGTTCCTCCATGGATGCCAGTAATGCTGGCTGTTGTATTAAAACAAAAACCAGCAATCCAGTTTCGTATGCCATCCCATTCCTCTACTAACTGTAATATTGATCTACCCATCTTGACTCCCGTACCTTCCACCAACTTAGGGATTCCTAGGCGTTTTTCTACATTTCTACCCGAGGCAACACCAACTAAACGGTCAGATTTTCCTTCATCAGAATTGGGGAGTAGCTTTCCATCGAAATGCATAATGAGAGGAGTTTCTGGGTTAAATGTTTTCTTTATTTCTTTATTTAACTTGGCTCTAGATTTCAGTCTTGATCTTTGTATTGATGATTTTGAGAGGGTAACCTCCCTAATATCAACTCTAGCTGGCTGGAGAGGAGTAACTATGTGCATTGCTTCTCTTAAAGATGTATTTGTACGATCCAATGCAGTAGAGAACCTAGGATCGTTGATTATTCGCCGAGGATTTGGATTTGATATTTGTCGTTTCGAGGGAGTTGAAATAGAAGTAGAAGGCACGGGATTGGAGATTTTTCGTTTATGGTATTCACTCATGCATGTTTCCTCCTCAGTGTCACTTGATGTAGAATCTAGTTCATCCTTTGAATTCCCTGTCTTTGTTTGCTTTTCATCAGTGTTCATGTCAAATGTTTTTTTTCGACGCTCATTTTCTGCCTCTAGCCTCTTTTCCTCCCTTTCCGTTTTCGCCACGAAAACCTTATCTTGACCAGTCATGTACATTTTTCGCACTCCACGTTGATCTTCCAGAAATTCCCAATCTTCTGCAATCTTTATTAGGCCACTCGCATTTGCATGAGATATATCAAAAAGAATATCAAGCTGTTCTTCAAATGCTTTTATGTTAGATTCTTGGGTGTTGCTTTGTCTATGCTTATTTTTCCCCAAGCATACATACTGGTTATAGATTTTCTTGAGTTTGGCGACAACATTTGGTTTTTGTGATGTTAGTATATTGGCCTTCCTCCACATTACCAACGTTTCATCAACAGTAATAGATGCTGCTTCTGGTAGCGTTTGCTTCTCCTTTTCGATGCCATGGAATAAGCGACAGAGCACTTGTCTAAGTGTTGGAAGCTGATTTCCGTCAACATTATTTACCATGACACCAATCAGCCATACTGTATTTTGCCTTCTAGTTTCAGTCATTTTTGTGGTGAGCCTAAATATAGCTAGATAAATTTGCTGCCAAATAAAATTATGCTATCTTTCTGAAACATTATTGTAGTGAGCCTAAATATAGTTAGATAAATTTGCTAGCCAAATAAGCTTATGCAATCTTTATCAGGCCTCTTGCATTTGCATGAGATATGTCAAACATAATTTCTGAAACATAAATTATAACCATTAGTAACAAGAAAAAGCCATAAATAATACATAAATGAAAAAAACTTAACATTTAAATATTGTGCTGTACACTACAGAGGATGCGAAATTTACCCTATTTTAGCAAACTTCATGTCCTCTGAGCAGTCACTTAATATTACTCAATCAACCCTATATTTTACTAGGCACATTCTAAGACCAAACCTCAATTGACAGGGTATGCGCACTCAATTTTCAAAATTATTTTTTTGGGGACAGTCATATATATATATATATATATATAATATATATATAATATATATATTATATATATATTATACATATATATATATATACAGGGGTTAGACAAAATAATATGAACACCCGCCGATTTCACCGGTTATCTTTACGGACTGCTCAGACACAAAGTAAACGGTCAAATGACTGGCAAACCTATTTAAATGCGTAACAGAGAGTGTATACGTCATGTTATAACCCTCACGTTGTTTTTACAGATCTGAGTGAATTATGAATTAGCAGTTATGAAAGACCTGTCAGACTTCCAAAGAGGGCAAATTGTCGGAGCGCGGATGGCTGGTGCATCGGTGACGAAAACCGCTCAGATGTTCAATGTATCCAGAGGAACTGTCTCTATGGTCATGTCTGCATACCAAAACCATGGAAAGACAAGCACCGACAAATGCAATAGTGGACGCAAGAAGAAGCTGTGTGATCGAGACCGCCGGGTGCTAAAGCGCATTGTGACAAAGAACCATAAGACCATAGCTCCAAAAGTGACTGCAGAGCTTAACCAGCATCTTGCAAGCCCGGTATCGACCAGAACTGTACGTCGCGAGCTCCATGGAGCTGGATACCATGGGACGGCTGCAACTGCCAAATCCTTCCTTTCGCACATCAACATTGAGCGGCGCAGAAAATGGTTTAATGACCATAAGAATTGGTCAATGGACCGGTGGAAGAATGTAGTCTACTCCGACGAATCCTCCTTTACGCTATTTCCATGTTCCGGTCGAGTTTACGTCTGGAGACAGCCTAAAGATGCTTATGACCCCGACTGCCTGACCCCAACCGTTAAGCATGGAGGCGGATCTGTGATGGTTTGGGCAGCAATATCGTGGAATACTCTTGGCCCAGCTGTAGTACTGCATGGTAGGGTTAACGCCCAGGTCTATCTGTCAATATTGGCTGACCAGGTCCATCCCATGGTCCAAACGCTGTTTCCCAATGGCGGCGCCGTCTTCCAGGATGATAATGCACCAATCCACACCGCTGGGGTCGTTAAAAACTGTCCAAAAGCTGTATGAATCAATTCCCCGACGCATTGCAGCTGTTATTGCCGCTAAAGGAGGACCAACTCCATATTAAGAATAAAAACCGCCATTTATCAAGGTGTTCATATTATTTTGTCCAACCCCTGTATATATATATATATATATAATATACTACCAGTCAAAAGTTTAAGTACACCTACTAATTTCCAATGTTTTGCTGCTTAGCTCATAATATGAACTTCAAATGTAAACTTAACAGGTACTAAAGATGAATTTGCTTACCTGGCTTTCATATTGTTTGCTTCAGTGCATCTGCCCTGCTTCTTCAAAATATCCTTCAAAATGTGTCAATTTACGTCTAGCATGCAACCTAAAATTAATGCCATTAACTATGCACAAACGTCCAAAAACAGTTTAAAAGTCTTTACTGGAGTAGTGTGTTTCTTCAGGAGTATGTTAATACATGTGTTCAGTTATTAACATGCGCTGCAGGTCTTTACATATAAAATCCTTGCAGAGGAGCTAACTGTGTAGTTTAAGGTATATTTCTGTGTTTCAGAAAGCAAACATGGGTGGCAAAGCTCAGTTAACAACAGAAAAAAGTCAGTCGATTGTAACTTTGAGAAATGAGGGCCAATCACTGAGGCAAATTGCAAAAAATTAAAAGTTCCTGTGAATGCGGTTGCTTGTGTCATTAAACGGTACGAAGAAACTGGTCAAAATAAGGACAGAAAAAGGTCAGCGCGTCCAAGAACCACAACAGACTCAGAGGACAAGTATATCCGAGTCACCAATCTGCGCAACAGACGCCTCACAGCGCCTGAAACCAAAGCCCAGCTGAACAACTCCAGAAGTACAACAGTTTCAACATCAACTGTTCAGAGAAGACTAAGAGAGGCAGGATTAAAAGGACGAACTGCAGCAAAGAAACCAATCCTGAGACTCCAGAACAAAAAGAAAAGGCTAGCCTGGGCTAAAAAACACCAAAAATGGACTGTTGAGCAGTGGAAATTTGTCCTTTGGACTGACGAATCAAAGTTCGAAGTTTTTGGATCCAAACGCAGAGTATCTGTGCGGCGCAGAGCGGGTGAAAGAATGACACGGCAGTGTGTTGTGCCAACAGTGAAGCACGGTGGAGAAAGTGTGATGGTCTGGAGATGTTTTGCAGGGGATCAAGTTGGAGATCTCCACAAAGTCACTGGAATACTGAACCAACGTGGCTATCACAGCATTCTACAGCGCCATGCCATCCCATCTGGACTGCGACTAGTTGGCCAACAGTTCATATTGCAGCAAGACAACGATCCTAAACACACTTCCAAGCTGTGTCAAAATTACCTGAAGCAAAAAGAACGGCAATGTCAGCTCACACTCCCCGGATCTGAACCCCATCGAGCTAGTGTAGGATGAACTGGATCGACGAGTGAAAGCCAAGCAGCCATCCAGTGCTCAGAAGCTCTGGGAACTCTTACAAGAGTGCTGGCAGCAGCTTTCACCAGACTATCTTCTTTCTCTTGTTGAGCGCATGCCTCGAATTTGTTCTGCTGTAATTGCTGCTAGAGGAGGCCATTTTAATGAATCTAAAATTTAGACTGCATTTCGTAAATTGTCCTGATTTGTTGTTATTTAAGTTCCCATGTTTGTACTTATGAATTTGTGTCATGATAACTTAGTTAATAAATAAAAAACTTTAAACAAATTTTGAAATTTATAAATATTTCAGGGTGTACTTAAACTTTTGACTGGTATATATTATATATATATATATATATATATATATATATATATATATATACTGTATATATATATGGTGATCCAGAGAAATGGGACCCAAAAGAAACCCCTGTAACTCTTAAAGTATAAGTCCTTTTATAAAATCATACGCATCATTCGAAAGAGGATAGTTACAAGTTTGTACAGGATTGTATAGGTTTTGACAATACAAGACAAGATAAGATACAAAACAAAATAAAAGTGTTAGTTAAAACTAACCCTTCAAGATGACTGCATGGACTGTGGAACAGCTGCGTTTCATAACTGAGCAATATTATGAGCATGGAAGAAGTGTAGTTTCAGCTCTTAGAAGGTGATTTTGACATCTGAAAATTTGTCTTGAAAGATCTTTGAGCTGAAACTACACTTCTTCCATGCTCATAATATTGCTCAGTTATGAAACGCAGCTGTTCCACAGTCCATGCAGTCATCTTGAAGGGTTAGTTTTAACTAACACTTTTATTTTGTTTTGTATCTTATCTTGTCTTGTATTGTCAAAACCTATACAATCCTGTACAAACTTGTAACTATCCTCTTTCGAATGATGCGTATGATTTTATAAAAGGACTTATACTTTAAGAGTTACAGGGGTTTCTTTTGGGTCCCATTTCTCTGGATCACCCTATATATATATATACGTGTTTAACCAAAAACATGAGTAATTTATGAGGTATCATAAAAGTATTCCATAAAACTGTTAATGTTTTTACAGAGAAAAAAATTGGTTACTAAATGTTACAAATCATTATACAGTATACCACTGAAGCTTACACATATTGTAAGTACCGTTTGCCGAAGATAAATGTTAATCCTTTATTCTTGTTTTCATTTTTTAGGTCTATTTTATTATTATTATTATTATTATTATTATGAGCTGTATTATGAAAGTTATTCGGTTTCATCTGCCAATAAAATTTTCAGTTTTAATTTCAGTTTCAATTTCAATTTAAAACCATGAATCGAACGCGGATCTTTGTCATTTTGTAAAAGTAAACAAAATAACTCTGCTTTTCAGTATTTACTCAAAAAATAAAAAATAAATAATGAAAAAGTGAAGGAGCAAAAATTGTAAAATGAGATAATAAACGTTTTTTTTTTTTGTAAAATGTAAAAATAATTTTGTTACCCTTCCGTTATAAAAAACATATAATACAAATGTAAACAAATAACAATTTAATGTTATAATGTAACGTAATTCGGCAATTATTAAGTTTTATATAATTTTTGGCAATTTTCCTTCAAAAGTTTTGAAATGACCACAACTTGGATGCTTTTGCATATAACTTTATTTGCTATCCGTTTTTTAAGGGGCCTACTTATCTCCTTATGGGGTTCGTAAACCTCAGGGTTCGGATCCCTAAAACTATAATGAGGATATGTTTTCACAGATGGCCGTGTCCAGTTTAAGCTGAGATAGGCAACGAAATACGCCTGGCTGAGCCTGGGCATCTTCTCTCTCTCTCTCTCTCTCTCTCTCTATTGATTGGGGACCCCCAACATAAATTTAATAAAACAATTAATTTGCCTCATTTGACTGAAAAGGGTAACTCATCCATTAATAAATATCATTGTGTAATTACGGTATATCGTATCTATAAAATATGACTGGAATAGTATTTATGCCACGACAAATGGCATATTTTTCAAGTCCACTCGGACATATTATAGAAACATTTTGCCTATAACAGGCACCAACAAAACAAGCTTGCCGTTTCAATGTAAACTGTTTCTTTCTTGAATCAATTGACCATATCCCTAAACACACATTAACAAGGCGAATTTTGTCAAGTAAATGAATGTTAAATCTAACGGAAAGACCTTTGTAAATTACACTATGCGGATGTGTATGATGATCCGTTTCACTTAGATCAGGGGCCTTCAACTTTTTTTAGCTTACCGCCCACTTTTTTGATTTTTTGAGAATTAAAAAACTTATCGCCCACCTTAGGGCAAAAAAAATAAATCATCATAATTAATAAAAGAAAATAAATGTTTAATTACCTTTAATGAGAGCCTTGTGGTTGATGCTTGCTAATTAAAACTTTAAGTTGGGTTTTATTTTAGTAAGAAACAAACGAAGATCTCCTCTCTCTGCTATATTCAAACGATTTCTTTCTTTGGTAAGAATGTGGTTCACTACACTGAATCCTGATTCAACCATATACATATGAGGTAGGTGTTGGGTTTTCGTCGTCGTCGTTGGCCTAGGCAAGCTACGGCTTGGGACCGTAGCGCATCTATCCGGTATAGGTTAACCTGGATGATGTAGCCATAAGCACTGCCGCTAGTTAAGTGCCAACCAGTGATTATCTCACTAGCCGTATTGAGTCCGTTAGGCGAAACTGCGACAGTACCAAAGGTGGAAAATATAACCGTTGGATTTCTATTATTTATTTGTAAAATGGACATGGTATTAGATTAAAATAAATATTTGAATATAAATAATTAACTGACAATTGTGATATATAATTAATTATGTTTACATACAATAAAATAATATAGTATACATAAAATTAGTATTAATGTGGTTCACAATTGAATTATAATGGGGTAACTAATTTAAAATGAATTTATACTATTCCGAAATTCAAGACGGTAAAATTAACATTTATCTTAAAACTAAAATAAGAGTATTCACTACACACTCCCCCACCAGAGAGGAAGTTCAAAGAGTTCCGAACGACACAGATTTCCGCTGAACCTTTTTTGGTAGCTACTTGTACCTCACTTAAGGTTGATTCCAAAAACGCAGCTTAAGACGATCGATAGAAACCTTGTCGACCTTGGAACCGCGCTGGATGAGAAATGATTTGCGCGTACGTCGGAGAACTTCATAGGGTCCGTCATATGGACATTGGAGAGGCCGTTTTGGGACAGGTACACGAACGAAAACGTGGGTGCAAGACTGGAGGGCTGGGGAAACAAAGATGTTCTGTTGGCTAGTCAATCGAGGGGGAACAGGCTGAAGGGACTGCATGTGAGAGGAAAGTGTCTGAGCGAATTCCGTAGGATCACATGACTTATCCCCTGCAGTGAAGTAGCCACTGGTAGCCGCAGTGTTGTTCCATAGACTAGTTCAGCCGCTGTAGTCTTCAGATCACTCTTAAATGCAGAGCGAATACCAAGCAACACGAGTGGAAGCTTATCCATCCAATGGGAGTCTTCGTGACACATAAGGGATGACTTCAGCTGGCGATGGAAGCGTTCGACGAGGCCGTTAGCTTGCGGATGATACGCACAGGTATGCGCATGTACTGTACCCAACAAGCTGGTAAACTTCTTCCAAAGCGAAGACTCAAATTGGCGACCTTGGTCAGTGATGACTTTTGTCGGCAATCCAAATCTTGATACCCATCCATGAAGAAAGGCTCTTGCAACAGTTTCCGCTTGGATATCAGGAAGTGGGATGGCTTCAGGCCATCTGGAAAAGCGGTCGAGACAGGTGAGCAGATAACGTTGGCCTTGAATCACTGGAAGAGGGCCAACAATGTCTACATGAATTACTTCAAATCGCTGGGATGGGGGCGGAAATGCGTCAAAGGGGGACCTGGTGTGCCTTTGGACTTTGGCACGCTGGCAGGCAAGGCACGTTTTGGTCCAATGTTTGACATCCTTCCGCATCGAGGGCCAAACAAAGCGAGAGGTAACCAGGTGTTGCGAAGCACGGATACCAGGATGGGAGGGCTTATGAAGATCCGTGAAGACTGCTTTTCTGTGACATGGAGGGACATAAGGGCGAATAGCAGCTGTTGATACGTCGCAATAGAGGGGCACAGACAATCCTGGCATACTCATTTTCTTGAGGGAAAGTGAGTGAGTGGAGTCTTCTCTGAGCAGGTCTTGTAGTTCCGTATCCTTATCTTGATCCTGTGCAATAGCATTCCACAGTGTAGAGCTGAGGGTAACAGAAGTAATCTCTATTCTTGAAAGTGCATCCGCTGGAGTGTTCAAGACACCTTTGATGTGGCGGATATCTGTGGTAAATTGCGAGATATAATCGAGTTGCCTGATGACTCTGGGAGAGTGGTTACAGCTGTTTTTATTGAAGACAGTGACCAAAGGTTTGTGGTCGGTAAAAACACAAAACTCTCGGCCTTCAAGGAAATGTTGAAAATGCTTCACGTTTAAGTAAATAGCAAGAAGTTCACGTCCGAAAGCACTATAACGCGTTTGGGCTGGCTGCAGCTTTTTCGAGTAAAATGCGATGGGTGCTTGTTGACCGTTAATGGTTTGTTCCAACACTCCACCGATCGCAACATCTGATGCATCGACCGTCAGAGTTAGGGGGCATCACTGATAGGAAATGACAGAGACAATGCACTATTGATAGCATTTTTGGCATTGTCGAACGCCTGTAAACTATCGCTACACCATACCAATTTCGTTACCTTGCGTTTGTGTGTGATCATAGCGTGTAGAGGAGCAAGAACACTGGCACAGTTTTTAATGAACTTGTGGTAATAATTTACCAAACCTAGAAACCGACGTAACTCACGCTGATTATTTGGCATAGGGTAATTTTTTATCACTTCACACTTGTCCTGAAGGGGGGTAATTCCGTGCTGCGAAATCGTGTGACCAAGAAATTCCAAGGTTGGCTGTGCAAACACACACTTAGATGCATTAATAGTAACACCGTATTGTTCTAAGCGTTGAAAGAGGAGTGAAAGATGTTCCTTATGTTCCTCTTCCGTTGAGCTGGCCACAAGCAAATCATCGATGTAGGCATAAACAAAGTCTAAGCCTCTGGTGACCTCATCTATAAACCTCTGAAAGGTTTGCGCAGCATTCCGTAGCCCGAACGGCATCTTCACAAATTCGAATAACCCAAATGGTGTACAAACTGCAGTCTTGGGAATATCCGAAGGCTCTACGGGAATGTGGTGGAAAGCCTTAACGAGATCTATTTTACTGAAGATAGATTTGCCGTGGAGAAGAGAAGTAAAGTCTTGGACATTTGGTACCGGATATCGGTCCGGGATGGTTGTCGAATTCAAAAACCGGTAATCCCCACATGGTCTCCAGTCTCCTGACTTCTTCTGGACCAGGTGTAGGGGAGAGGACCAACTGCTTTTGGAAGGTCTTATTATCCCAAGATCTATCATAAGCTGGAATTCCGATTTGGCAGCTTTCAGTTTGTCCGGGGCAAGACGTCTGGGTTTTGCAAACACAGGGGGACCTTTTGTTGTAATGTGATGGGTAATGGTGTGCTTAATGGTATCACCCATCTGCATCGGTTGAAGAATTCCTGGATATCGTTGGAAAAGGCACTGGTACATGGAATTAGGGGGAACGAGGAAAGTGCAGAGTTCGAGGCGTCCGGAAGGGCAACCTGTTTGGCAAGAACAGAAAGCAGTGTGGCCTGGTCGCATAAGCGTCGCTTGTCAAGATCCACCAGGAGTTTGAAATGCTGGAGGAAGTCAGCGCCGATTATGGGATGCCGCACTTGAGCACAGATGAAAATCCACTTGAAGGATCGGTGAAGGCCCAAGTTTAGTTCACGCGACTGAGTACCGTACGTGGGTATGCGTGAACCGTTAGCAGCGTATAGAGGCGGAGATTCCGAGTGCGTATGACCAGATTTTTGAGGGAATACACTGACTGACGCTCCGGTATCAACCAAGAAATTGACACCAGAGTTCCTGTCCTTTATGAATAACAGGTTGGCAGTGCGAGTACTAGACGCCATTAGGACTCGCTGCTGGGGTTTTCCGACGAAAAATTGCAAGGGGAGATGCACTTCCTAGCCTTCTTTCCAAATTTCGAGTGGTAGAAGCAGATCTTCCCGGAACTCGAACGATGCCTCTTCGTAAATCTTGACCGAGAATGGCTTCTTTGCCGTTGATTTTGTAGCAGAGAACAAACGTGGTTGAGTTGTTGACTTAACTCTTCCATTTTCAACTCCAGTTCCGATTGTGTGTTCACGTTGTTGACCGGAGCTGTGTCAATCTCCACTACTTTGTCGGCAGTTTCTGCTAGTTTATCAACTGGAGTAGCAGGATCCATAGTGGCCAAGACACGCTGAGCTGATGGAGGAAGTTTCTGCAAGAACAACTGTCTAAAGATGTCCTTATCGAAGGTTTGTGCGCGTTCGCCTAGAGCGCACTGCATAGCCCTCAGCATTTGAGTGGGCTTACGGTCTCCAAGTTCTTCTTTTGAGATTAACTGATGTAGTTTCTCACGCTCGGAGACAGTGGTGCGGCACAGGATGGCAGACTTCAGATCGTTGTACGGGTCCTCACTCGTGGAAGTAGATACGATGACGTCACGGACTTGAGAGATGATGCTCGCTGGTAGAGAGGACAAAACATGATCGTATTTCGTCCTGCTAGCGGTGATCCTTCCCAAGTTGAATTGTGATTCCACTTGGTGGAACCAAATAAATGGATCACCCGGCCAGAAGACGGGGAGCTTTACGCTCAAGTGGGAGATGGCACCAGCGTCGTCAGGCATCTTCTCCTATGCTTGCTGACGTACAAGCAAGACGACAAGTTACCAACGAAGGAGTGGAGGTTGAGACGAGCGCAGGCACAGAGCGCACGGGCAGGGGTGAGGGGCAGAGGGCACGAGCGACATTACAGTCTGGTCCTAGTCGCTCGGGTGAAGGGGGTGATGGGCACGAACGACGTTACAGTCTGGTCCTAGTCGCTCGGGTGAAGGGGGTGGTGGGCACGAACGACGTTACAGTCTAGTACTAGTCGTTCGGGTGAAGGGGGTGATGGGCACGAACGACATTACAGTCTAGTCCTAGTCGTTCGGGTAGAAGGGGTAATCCAGCTCCGGGGTCACCAATTGTTGGGTTTTCGTCGTCGTCGTTGGCCTAGGCAAGCTACGGCTTGGGACCGTAGCGCATCTATCCGGTATAGGTTAACCTGGATGATGTAGCCATAAGCACTGCCGCTAGTTAAGTGCCAACCAGTGATTATCTCACTAGCCGTATTGAGTCCGTTAGGCGAAACTGCGACAGTACCAAAGGTGGAAAATATAACCGTTGGATTTCTATTATTTATTTGTAAAATGGACATGGTATTAGATTAAAATAAATATTTGAATATAAATAATTAACTGACAATTGTGATATATAATTAATTATGTTTACATACAATAAAATAATATAGTATACATAAAATTAGTATTAATGTGGTTCACAATTGAATTATAATGGGGTAACTAATTTAAAATGAATTTATACTATTCCGAAATTCAAGACGGTAAAATTAACATTTATCTTAAAACTAAAATAAGAGTATTCACTACATAGGGAAAGCTACTAGTAGAGTGGAAATCTTATTCCATAAATGTGGATACAGCTTGGGTATTTTTTTTTTCTGCCAAAGTTGTAGGTATCCACCTTCTTTGAAATTTGCTTTGCACTCAGCATCATATTTTAATTGCAATAATTCCTCTTGACAGGTAACCTCATCACATACGTTTATAATAAAAGGAGTCTCCATCCACGCATCGACTTTAAGGTTGATAATGTCTTGAATGCGATTTTCCGTGTCAATTTTTAGTGCATCAAGATGACTACTATATTTTTCCAAGTCACTAGCTGTGAGATCATCTTTGATTGATAACAATCAATTCAATTTTCTTTTATTGTAGAATAGATGTAGATTGTAGAAGAAAACGATTGTGTTGTGTGTGCGTACGTGTGTGTGATCTTAGTGCTAACTATATTTTTCGTCGATTTAGATCGGGTCTTTTGAAGTCTAAATTTTCATATTTACCACACCCTTAAGTGAATCTAATTACAGTTTTCGTGAAAATTTTCTACCGCCCACCTAAAATCACAATTCGCCCACTAGT
Organism: Bathynomus jamesi; assembly: GCA_023014485.1. Lineage (NCBI taxonomy): Eukaryota > Metazoa > Arthropoda > Malacostraca > Isopoda > Cirolanidae > Bathynomus > Bathynomus jamesi. The sequence goes on along the minus strand of JAJOZX010005987.1, from coordinate 14,534 downwards.
GGGCGCTACCGCCCAGGTTGAAGGCCCCTGACTTAGATGATGCATCTCATAACAACAAAGAAATCTAGCTGAAATATAATACATTATATCTTTGGCGGCTGAGATGAGAGAACATACTCTTTGGTAAAGGTACTAAGTTCTTTGTTACTTTAATTTTACTGTACACTAGCTTTGGTAGTTGCTCAAAGAATACACACACACACACACACACACACACACACACACATACACACATATATAACTTGGTAGTTAGTTGCCGACATGAGCCTTCTTAAGGAAATTTCCCTTGACGATTGGGGAGATTATTCCGTTCCCTATAGGAAGACTTTTATAATCGTCTAGAGCCCTTTTTAACGGCCATTTCAACCTTCTCGAGAATTCATATTTTTTAATAACCCAATTTGGAATAAACTTCACTATACTTTTTAAAGTTTTCGACAAGTTTCTTTTCTTTTATTCTTAGTCCATCATTTTATTTTCTACGTTTCACCATTTTTCCCCCGAGTCTATATTTAGCCTTATTATTATTATTATTATTATTATTATTTGTATACTTGTTTTTTCCTATTTCACTGTTTCCAATGTTTTTAGGAGTTGCGGAAAGGCATCATTTAACCCTCAATATTTTTGTTTTTCTCGAGAGAAGCCTTAATGGAAAAGGTAGTGCGACGGCGACTAAGCTTGTTTACCTTTGTTTATTCACCTTTTTAACGAAGTATTTCGTATACGCTAAATTAATTAGATATTATTAAAGCGGCGTATTCATACGAGAAAAAATTAATTTTTGGATATTTTTTTGTTTTAGTTATCATTCTTTGGGACCTTAGACTCATTTCGTCGACAAGACCAAACGATCGACACTGAAAAACTAACTTAACCTAACCTTACTTAACCCAAAATTAATTTTTGATAGAATGTCAAGTCGATCACATGTCGTTCGTCTGATTCTTTACATAAATTCTTTGTTACTTTAACTTTACTGTACACCAACCTATGTATACTATTATTAGTATACATTTATAAGTAATATACTGTGTATGCTATTATTATTATTATTATTATTATTAGTAGTAGTAGTAGTAGTACAGGGTGTCCCGTAAGTCTGGACCCATAGGGAAAAATAATAAAATTACAAAATAGTCCAAAAATTTATTACATAATCTGTTCAAAGTGTCCGCCGTTGTGTCGCACACATAGTTGAAGACGCAATCTCCACTGCGACAGCACTTTCTGAATCACAGTCGCAGAAATTTCTTGACACGCCTCCACAATGCGTGCTTTAAGGTGGAAAATGTTCTGAAGTTTGACCTCGTACACTTTGGCTTTCAAGTGGCCCCACAAATAAAACTCCAGTGGAGTAAGATCATAATAAAAAAATAATAAAAATAATAATAAAAATAATAAAAAATATATTATAAATAAATTTTTGGACTATTTTGTAATTTTATTATTTTTCCCTATGGGTCCAGACTTACGGGACACCCTGTAGTATGTATGTATGTAAAATAGTACAATAATTTCTTAAAAACTTTATGATTTTAAAATGAAATGAAAAGTATATAGAAAGATACAAAATTACTTTACATTAAATTAATAATTGTTCGAAATCTGTCTTCAAAGTCTATTTGTGAAATCGGACGATTGTTATCGTTATTCAGTGAAACAAAATGAAACTTCATTAAGACGCCACTGCAAACAATATATCCCAGGAATCTAATTTGGTTTCGTTATGTAGATGATATTTTCTCATTTTGGCCTGACCACTGGAACAACTTTGACACTTTCTTTCAGTCATTAAATAATCTTGTTCCCTCCATTAAATTTAAATATGAATGGGAGAACGACAAACAATTACCTTTTCTAGATGTTTTGGTCATTAACGAAAGCGGAAAGCCCAATTTCACGGTCTATAGAAAACCTACTCATTGTAATTCGTACATTCATTATTTTTCATTTCATGTTGAAGGGGTTAAAATCTCAATTATTTCTTCCATGTTTCTGAGAGCACTCAGGATTTGTAGTCCCATTTGCTGGACCCGGAAAAATCAAAGATTTGGAACATTTTTAAGGATTTAAAATATCCTGAGTGGTTTATCAGAAAGGCGTATTATCATATTATCATATTAAGACGCCACTGATTTTGCCTCAGCTGCATATGATGTCGGAGTACCAATCTGATTCAATGCTTAAAAAGCTGCAAATTTAAAATTTTTATTTGAAGTTTAAATTTTAAATTTTTTGTGGGTATGCCTAAGTCAGGGGTATATATGGCATTGGAAAGGTCAAATCAGAGCATCGAATAAGGTACTAAAGACTAGGATGAAGTTCGAGGGAAGCTTAGCTTCCAATTATCATTAATATTACAAGGCAGAGAGCATATATATAATATATATATATATATATATATATATATATATATATATATATATATATATATATATATATATATATATAATGATGCAAATTTCCACAAAAGAAAAAAGAAAAACATTATTCTAAGGTCTTTCGTGTATTTAGCAATACACCTCGTCAGGAAATGAAGGGAAAAGGCGAGATGACCAAAATATATACCTGTGTACATTAAAACTAATCTCTTTATTTTTTCGTTTAAATGTACAGAGGTATATATTTGTGTCATCTCGCCTTCTCCCTTCATTCCCTGACGAGGTGTATTGCTGAATACACGAAAGATCGTGGAATATTTTTTTTCCTTTGTGAGTTTGCATCATATATATATACAGTATATATATCAGCATGAGGATTAGGCCTTTTTAGGGGAGGTCTCACGAGGCCTTAAGATTGTTAGGCTGAAGGTATTTGCATCCAGAGGTGTGATATTCGAATGCAAATAACGAATGCCGTATTTGCACCTCTGGGTGCAGATATTCACTTCGAAATCTTTTACGAATAAGCTCCTCCATGCTTTGGGAAGGCTCAACAATCTAGCCTAGCCTAGGCCTAAAGCTCTTCCAAAGGTAACCTATCGTAGCCTCACACTAGCCTGTATCTCTTCTTTCTTTGAAATCCACGAGGAAAGGCAAGATTCTACTCAAAATTAATAAACAAAGACACAGCTCACTTCATTTACCTAATAAAAGGGAATTATTAAGCATTAAGCACGTTCATGTATCACACGCGACCACACCACAACACCGACACGCTGTGTGTTTACACATGCCGGGTTACACAGTCAGACACAGTTACCAGAACAAGATTTCCTGGGCACCATACATTAGCCCAATAACTTTTTATTTCTCATTTCATGCAGTTCTTATTTCTCATTTTAATATACCCGCAATATTTCAAGAATTTATGTTAATATGGAAAGTTATGACGTGAAGATGATCTAGCAAATTATTTCAAGATTGTAATGACTCACTGAGTGTTGATCGTATAATTTCTGAATGGCTACAATTATTAGCGACTCTAGCGAGCATTGCAAACAGAGCTACATTTGGAGATGCCTTATTTTTTTTAAGTTTTGCATTTTTATTTTGGTCTGCCAAAGACCATTAATGTAATTGTAGCTTGTACTGTACGTGAAAGATGTTTCTGATGTACGGTAGGCCCTTATAGGTATGAAGTTTATATCATGCCATTACTATATAATTATATATATATGATAATAATATGATAACGATAATATTAAGAATATATTTGCACCTGATATTATCCATTATCAGACATTTTTAAAGTTATACATATGTATAATACTTTATATTATTAAAGTAAATGAAAAAGACCGGAAAAATTATTTGCAAACAATATAACAATTTACATCTGTTATAATGCCCATATTAACAAAATTATTGTTTGCATCCGATATTTTATATTCATTCCAAATCATATTATTTAGAAGTTTATATGTTACAATTTACGACGGACGAAAATAAAAAATATCGACGCTAGTAGCTAGTTATTAGTATACCAGGTGGTATTCTTCTCTAGTTTGGCCTATTTTTTGTTATAGAAATAGATATAGTACAATAGTTTATACACATAAATAACAAATACATTGTATGAGCTCAGTTCAACTGATGACCAACTGATAGATTGATTTCCCACACTAGTTTTGCTACATTAAATCAATTGGTCTATTGCTGACTGACTGAATAATATTTATATACCGTGACATATATAATATTTAGGTATCTAACGTCACAGTGACCTGTCACTAATTCGTTGGTCGCCTAACTGAGTAGTATTTATCAAAGACTGCTGCCTGACTTTTCACCTGTCTGAATAATATTCATCAAAGTATGCCGCCACATACGGTCACCTGTCAGGTCATGGTCCTCACCTGAAGAATATTCCCCCCGAGCGCGCCCACCTGAAAAATCTCCACCCCAACGCTACCCAGGGATTAAAAATTACAGAACAAAACAAATCAGAATTCCCTAAGGCCTCACGAAAGTCACGAGGCTTTTCCACTTTTTAGTTGGCCGCGAGGCCGAGGCCAATGCCACTTTTGAGGTCCGAGGCCGAGGCCTGCAAAATATGCCCAAGGCCAGACCCCAGCTCCATGTCTGATATATATATATATATATATATATATATATATATATATATATATATGAATAAAACCACGAAGGAAAGGAAACGCAGAATGGTGCTCAAGCGCTTTCGTCTAATGACATCCTCAGGAACACTGAAGTACATAAAGAGTTAGAGCCTATATATAGGTTACAGAAAAAAAAAAAAATATAATATATATATATATACAATAAACGGAGAAACAAAATTAAAAGATTGTGGGCGGGGCACACAAATTTATAAGGAAAAACTATCGATTTTTAGCACAAGATTAAATGAATTGTTTCCAACCAATGTTATAGATAAAAAAAAAATATATATATACAAATTTATACTGGAAATCTGCCCGGGTTTTAGCACTCTGCTCTTTTTGTATATAAAAATTGAAAATTTTTCGATTTTTAGCACAAGATTAAATGAATTGTTTCCAACCAATGTTATAGATAAAAAAAAAAATTATACAAATTTATACTGGAAATCTGCCTGGGTTTTAGCACACTGCCCTTTTTGTATATAAAAATTGAAAAATAAAAGTTATTAGGGTGGCATACAAGTTTACCAAAGATTTAGCGTTCTACCTTTCTTATCTAAATCTGTTCTGAAGGAATTCAAAACAACAGGATCGAGTTGAAAAAGACCTTTGCTTATGTTGAAGTTATTTGTAAGTTGGATAATGGCAGACTCAAGAATATTTCCATTAACAATGTTGCTAGAGTGAAATGAAACTGAAGCATTATTCCAATCAATACAGTGGGATAACTCTGACAAATGGACAAAAAGGGCACTGACAACTGTCCTGTTCTAACGGATATTGATGCTGTTTTATACGTGTGTGCAAATCCTTTCCCGTCTGACCTATGTAAAAGGAATCACATTGTTTACAACCAATTTTAGATAATGCCTGAATTATTGGTAGGCTATTTTTCTATGATATTTTTCACAATATTGTTATATGAAAATACTACATTAATATCCAAAAGTTTAAGTACATTAGCAATGCCTAAAAAGCCCTTGAAAAATGGAAGTACTAAAATATTTTTGACAAAGTACGAGTGTTATTATTGACACTACCTTCACACATTGTTTTGGAACTTATTAAGCTTTGCATCAAAGACTGTAAATTCACTTTCAATAACGAGTATTATCAACAAGTTTATGGGATGGCCATGGGCAACCCCTTGTCGCCCCTCCTCTCCAATATTTATATGGAGTTTTTCGAAATTACTTACATTCCGAGAATCCTGGGGGTTGGCATCCCTTGGTTGCGGTACGTCGACGATATTTTGTGTATCTGGCCCATGAATCGTGACCTGGATAACTTCCTCCTTCAGTTAAATGATCAAGTCCCCTCCATTAAGTTTACTTTAGAAGTGGAACAAGACAATTCAATCCCATTTTTGGATGTGCGTGTACATAGGGAAAGCCCAGGTTTTAAGTTTACTATCTATCGGAAAAAAACAAACAATTTGTCCTACGTACACTTTTACTCTGGACATGACACCCCCACTAAGAAGGCCATTTTTTCTTCAATGTTTCTCCGCGCCCTTAGGATCGCCAGTCCGGAATACATCGATGCCGAATTAGAAAAAATCAACGGTATTGGAAGTGATCTGTGTTATCCATCTGCGTTTATGGAATCTTGTCTCAACAAGGCAAAACGAACTTTCTATCGTGTCAATAATAACACTCGTACTTTGTCAAAAAATATTTTAGTACTTCCATTTTTTCCGGGCTTTTTAGGCATTGCTAATGTACTTAAACTTTTGGATATTAATGTAGTATTTTCATATAACAATATTGTGAAAAATATCATAGTAAAAAATAGCTCTACCAATAATTCAGGCATTATCTATAAAATTGGTTGTAAACAATGTGATTCCTTTTACATAGGTCAGACGGGAAAGGATTTGCACACACGTATAAAACAGCATCAATATTCCGTTAGAACGGGACAGTTGTCCAGTGCCCTTTTTGTCCATTTGTCAGAGTTATCCCACTGTATTGATTGGAATAATGCTTCAGTTTTATTTCACTCCAGCAACATTGTTAATAGAAATATTCTTGAGTCTGCCATTACCCAACTTACAAATAACTTCAACATAAGCAAAGGTCTTTTTCAACTCGATCCTGTTGTTTTGAATTCCTTCAGAACAGATTTAGATAAGAAAGGTAGAACGCTAAATCTTTGGTAAACTTATATGCCACCCTAATAACTTTTATTTTTCAATTTTTATATACAAAAAGTGCAGTGTGCTAAAACCCGGGCAGATTTCCAGTATAAATTTGTATATTTTTTTTTTTTATCTATAACATTGGTTGGAAACAATTCATTTAATCTTGTGCTAAAAATCGATAATTTTTCAATTTTTATATACAAAAAGAGCAGAGTGCTAAAACCCGGGCAGATTTCCAGTATAAATTTGTATATATATATATTTTTTTTTATCTATAACATTGGTTGGAAACAATTCATTTAATCTTGTGCTAAAAATCGATAGTTTTTCCTTATAAATTTGTGTGCCCCGCCCACAATCCTTTAATTTTGTTTCTCCGTTTATTGTATATATATATATATATATATATATATATATATATATATATTTTTTTTATTTTTTTTTCTGTAACCTATATATAGGCTGTAACTCTTTATGTACTTCAATGTTCCTGAGGATGTCATTAGACGAAAGCGCCTGAGCACAATTCTGCGTTTCCTTTCCTTCGTGGTTTTATTCATCATAATATTTTTCACGGTTACTTTCGTGAAATAATTTTCATATATATATATATATATATATATATATATATATATATATATATTGCTTGTTCTCGTTCGTTGATGTTCCGTGTGTTGGTCTCTCTTCACACAAAGGTCAAGCTGGTGGCCCCGCCTCTAGGTCTGGCTTGGTGGAGGAGCGAGTTGCTTTCTTGTGCTCTCCACTGTACATAGCCAGGTACACCCGGCTCATCTGGTGCGGTCCTCAACCAGGCATCTAGTCTTCTCTTGAAGACTTCGACTTTAACCCCTGTAACGTTTCTGAGGTCCTTTAGAAGCTGGTTAAAAAGTCTTGGCCCCTTGACAACCGAGCTATTTTCCTTCAGTGTTGAGAGGTCCCTTTTCGGGCCTTTAATTTGGGAACACTACACATCCTGCCTTTCCTATTTTCCAGCGTTGTTTGGATGGTAATTGGTTTAGTTTTAGGTTCGGTACCAGTTTTTAGATCATTTTCCATGTGTAGCTTATGGTGTACCTTTCTCCTCTTCTTTCCAGGGAGTACAGATTTAGTTTACGGAGTCTTTCCCAGTAGTTGAGCTCTTTGCAGCTATCAATCTTTGCTGTGAAATGTCTCCGAGTTTTTTCTAGTCTATTAGTTTGAGGTTCGGTACCAGTTTTTCGATCATTTTCCATATGTAGATTATGGTGTACCTCTCTCTTCTTTCCGGGGAGTACAGATTTAGTTTGCGGAGTCTTTCCCTGTAATTGAGCTCTTTGCAGCCATCAATCTTTGTTGTGAAATGTCTCCGAGTTTTTTCCTAGTCTATTAGTTTCTTCCTTTTTGTATGGGGACGTCAAGACTGAGCAGTATTCAAGTTTTGGTATAATCAATGTTCTTAGCGGGGAAATCATTATTGTCCTGTCCCTTCTTTTGAACGTTCTTAGTATGATAATTGTTCCGCGACTCTTTTTGCTTTATTTATCGCTATCTGATTTTGTGTTCCGAATTTCTTATCATTGGTCATTATTACCCCCAGATCGACCGCTTATATATATATAGTTACTTAATAATTAGTTTGTTAATATTACTTTCAATCAGTATATTTATTAATTAATGCAAACTGATTGCAATAGCCATTTTTTTTACTATGTATCAAGTCATCCCATAAGTAATGTTTTTTTACCTTTATTTCCAAATGAAAATAAAAATACAATAAAATAAATTTGTATCAATTATATATTTTATTTCACTTTCTATGACTCTCTGCCACCTCTCTACAAGCATTTCAATTCCATGTTGATAAAATTCCTTCGGCTTAGAAGCAAAAAACTCGGAGGGCAATGTTGATAGCCTCGAAACTTTCAACTTCTTTCCCGTCAAGATAGTTTTGAAGACTTCTGAATAGGTGGTAATCTGATGGTGCAAGGTCTGGTGAATACGGATGATGTAGAATTTTTTCCCAATCAAGCTGTTCAATTTTGGCAGTGGTGATTCGAGCAGTATAATGACGCGCGTTTTCCTGTCGAAACACAACACCCTCGCGATTGCCCAAAGAAGGACGTTTTTTTGCAATGCAGCGCTCAGTCTTTGAAGTTACTGACAGTATACTTCGGCTGTAATGGTTTGATTGGGCTGCAACAGTTCAAAATAAACCATTCCTTGAATATTCCACCAAACGCACAGCAAAACCTTCCTGGTGTGCAAATGTCCTCTTGGCTGTGGTGTAGCAGATTCTCCAGCACTAACCCACTGCCGATGATGCTTAACATTGTGATAAAGCACCAATTTTTCATCCCCAGTAATGAGTCAATTCAGAAACGGTGCTTGAAGTTGCCGAGAATGCAATGAAGAGCAAATGTTCACACGATCTCTACAGTTGTCTGGTAATAACATATGGAGAACCCACTTCCTAAATTTCGACACTTTTTCCCCGTCGTTGCGGGTGGCGATGAACTGTGGAACCGGACAAATTTAGTCGCTGGGCAAGTTCTTCAACAGTTACAGCGGGATTTTCTTCAAGTGTAGCTATCAGAAGGTCATCATTGACCTTAACAGGTCGGCCCGAGCGCGCTTCATCAGTTAAGCTATAGTCACCAGACCTAAACTTCCGGAACCATCGTTGACATTTCTTTACATTTAAAGCTTCCTCCCCATAAATATCCTGACTATTTTTTGCGGCTGCAGGCGCGTTATTTCTTTTTCTAAACTCATAAAGCATTATATGCCTAATGCGTTCCTCCGACACCTCCATCTTATCCGTAAGGGTAAAATAAACGAAGATTGTTAATGCGATGAAACTTCACTTTGACCTGGAAGTAACGCGTGTTAACGCATAAAAATTCGATTTTTCCACAAAATATATGCAATGTGCAAACACGACGCGAGTTTAGCAATGCAAAAAACCGGCATTACCTATGGGATGTCTTGATATACAGGGTGTACATAAAGTCAGGATCTATTTTTGTGAAGCACTTGGAAATTATATGGAATTCAATCATAAAATGATAAAGTGGTAACATTTATTAAATAATTAAGAGTAGGATTCGACGTGACGCCCATCAGTATCCCTGCACAGCTCAAATCGTTCCGCAGCATTTCTAAACATTCTGGAGCATTTGCGGGGTTATGTATCTGCAGCAGTTCGTATACGTGTACGTAAGTTTTCAAGACTCGTAATCTTCGTCTGATAGACGTGCGATTTGATAAAGCCCCATGCAAAGAAATCTAAAGGGTTAAATCTGGTGATCTCGCTGGCCAAGGTCTGTTGCTTCCGCGTCCGATCAAGCGATTTGGAAAACGTCCATTAGATAATCCTGAAAAATTTTGGCATAGTGACAAGGAGCACCATCATGTTGATAGACGACGGGGATAGGATTGTTAGTACCGTCGTCTATCAACATGATGGTGCTCCTTGTCACTATGCCAAAATTGTTCAGGATTATCTAAATGGACGTTTTCCAAATCGCTGGATCGGACGCGGAAGCAAGACCTTGGCCAGCGAGATCACCAGATTTAACCCTTTAGATTTCTTTGCATGGGGCTTTATCAAATCGCAAGTCTATCAGACGAAGATTACGAGTCTTGAAAACTTACGTACACGTATACGAACTGCTGCAGATAACATAACCCCGCAAATGCTCCAGAATGTGTTTAGAAATGCTGCGGAACGATTTGAGCTGTGCAGGGATACTGATGGGCGTCACGTCGAATCCTACTCTTAATTATTTAATAAATGTTACCACTTTATCATTTTATGATTGAATTCCATATAATTTCCAAGTGCTTCACAAAAATAGATCCTGACTTTATGTACACCCTGTATAAAAGATTCAAGATTATTAATTAAAACAAAACTAAATTCATATGTTACGAATGCATTTGTATGAATTTACTTCAAAATACTGTACATACAGAAATTACCATAGAAAAATAATGAAAACGTTTGTAGTTGAATTTGTAATTACAAACAATCAACTTTCTTTTAGCTCTCTCTCTCTCTCTTGTTATTTAGGTTGTGCTGGGAAGTGCAATTTACAATAATACTCACCTCGGAAAGTTTCTATATCATTCTTTAGTGAGGCCAATTTCTTGTCAAGGAAAGCCAGGAACTTTATTGATGAAAACAACCCCATTTCCAAGGAAGGATCGTATTAGGGCAAACACAGATTTCCAAACGAATATATATATATATATATTATATATATATATATATATATATATATATATATATATATATATATATATTGCTATTGTTGTATTTGTTGGGAAAAAAATATATATAAAGAGTTTTGGCAAAAATATAATTCTGAAAAGTAGCACCAAGTATTATTGCATTAGTCGGTATTTATATATAATTAAGAGAAATTACATTTTTTTTACTTCGTTGCTTTATTTCATTAAATAATATTTATTTATTTACTTATTTTTGTTTGTTTTTTGTTTATTTTTCACGAATTTCGTCCCTCCAAACAATGTTTATTTACACGGCTTATATTTATAAATATTTGATGATGGTACACCCTGAAAGCTGTCCTCTGTCTGTTTTAGGAAGGAGCGTTATAAAGAATTCCGTATATCATGAATAGAAGTATTTAAAGAATACACTCGGTGAAAAAGACTAATTCCATTCTAAATATATAATACCGTAATATGGGGTGATTTTGGCTCAAGGGGTGACACTGGCACTTCCTAAAGAAAAAACTGGTTTTATACATTTTGTACGAAAAGAATCAGGTTCATGGAACAAAGCACTCTTGTCATTTTTAATCTATGGAATTTTGCCTATCTTTTTGTCTAAACACTTTTTTATCTGTGTTCCTTAACTTATGAAGTTATGAGTTATATATTTGTGACAATTGTCAGCAGTATTCAGGTTTTGGTATGATTATTGTTTTCAGCAGGGGAATCATTACCTTCTCGTCCCTTCTTTTGAAGGTTTTCAGTAGCTGTCCTGTAACTCTTTTTGCGTTGTTTATCGCTATCTGGTTCTGTGCTTCAAATTTTGCATCATTGGTCATTATTATTACCCGTAAATCTTCTATTTATCTGGGGCATAGTATCTTTAAGTTCTTCATTTCTTCCATATCTCAAGAGCTGAAACTTTTCAGTGTTAAAAATCATGTTATTGTCTTCTGCCCATTTGTATATTCTGTTTGTGTCCCTCTGTAGGGCTTCCACCTCTTCTGCACTGCCGATTTTTCTGATGATCTTTGTATCGTCAACAAGGGATGTTACTAAACTGTTGTCATCTATTTCATTGTCAATGTCTGTCAGCATGATAATGAATAGGAGTGAGGCTACTACTGTTCCTTGGATTTTGACGCCTTGCTGCCATTCCCTGAGGAAGTTGTGGATCTATATGCTCACTTTGTTTGTTATTCCCATGTGTTTCATTTCATGTGCTATTTTGTCATGATCACATTTATTAAATGCTTTAGCAAAATCCCTGTATATTACATCATAGCTACCACTGTTCTCAATTACGTCTATGATATTGTTACAGTGTTCTATTAGTTGTGATAGGCGCGATTTTCCTGATCGGAATCCGTGTTGGTTCTCATTGAATCTTTCCTGTGTCGCCAAAAAGTCATATATTTTCTCCCTGACTATTCTTGCAATAGTCTATAGTTCTTTGCTTCAGACCTATCTCTCGTTTTATATATAGAAAGAATATTCGCTCTTTTTTAATATGTTCGGTATTTTCCCCGCGTCCAGGATCTCCATATCCAATAAAGGGCTGTAGCTATTTCGTTCTTACAGTTTTTAATCAAGGCATTCCATTTGTCCGGGCCCGCAGCTGAATGTGGCTTCATTTGTTCTATAGCTTTTGCTATATCTTCTGCAGTAAATTCCAGATCAGTTATACATTCTCCATTTAATTCCTCTTCAAAAAAGCTATTTCTTTCAGGTACTGCTTTGTCTCTATTTGTAGTACTGAAACCCGATTCATATCGAGCTCTCAATATTCCAGATATTTATTTTTTTCAGATCATCGGTTACCTCATTATTTTCTTTCCTTAAGGGTGCGATAGTGGTCCGTGTTTTTGTTTTCCTTTTCGAGAAACTATACAAGTATTTTAGGTTATCTTTTTTAAGTTTTATTGTTTTCACCGCATCTTCTTCTCTCTCTGAATGGCCGTTAATTAGGGCTTGTAATTCCGTGTCTAAACTTTCCAATTTTACTTGTATCACGTTTTTGGTGTGTGTTGTCTGTGCAATTAATTAATTTTGTGACTACTCTCCTTCTCTTGCGGAATAGTGTGTATATATATATATATATATATATATTATATATGTGTGTGTGTGTGTGTGTGTGTGTGTGTACTGCTTTGGGTAGGAAATCCAATCTTGCCGTGAATTTTGTTCCTGATGAATTATGGACCTGGACCTAACCAACCAGGAGTGTGTGCAATGCAAACCAACGACACAAACAAGGAAATGATTATAAATTTGACTGCTCATTCGATTATAATAACACAAAACACTGTTACTTCCGGTGGTAAAGAAGCACGTGCGGAACTCTCGTTAGTACGTAGACCCTCTATATATTTGGCAATGATGCAGCGAGCTGCTCGTACTCTGAATGGGCATATGAGTGGAGTGGTACGTTGTAAAAAGCAGTGAAGCTTTTTTTTACCTAAGACTTAATATATGAACAGCTGTGTCAAAGCCACACACACACACACGTCATTAGACGAAAGCGCTTGAGCACCATTCTGTGTTTCCTTTCCTATATCAGTACATTGTAAAGGAAAATACCGTCTCTTTGAATCATTGTGAATCAGAACTCATGCTCTCATTCCCACATTCTAACTTATTCGTCGCCATTTCCTTTCGGAGCCTTTATCTCAGCAATTCTCTTTATATTTTAAATGCATTGAATGCCAGTATTATTATATTCGAAGACAAATTATAATTGGAAATAAGTAAAGCGTAGAAATAATTAATAATTTTGGTGTGGGAGACAATGATTTAAATCCCATCGGAGACTGAAATTCGTCCTCATTTTTAAATTTGATTTTCGTTTTCATGGAATTAACTCGTATATGTTTTAGATAGATAGACAGATAGATAGATAAAGAATTAAAAAAAAAATTATCAACGTTTCGATTAAGAACACCGAACCGTTATCAAGAACTAGAGTAACGAGAAGAAAAAAAGCCGGAACTTGCAAAGTTTGAAAATTGTGTCGCGAAGCGGACATTCTTAATAGCCACAGGGGTTATATCCACAACTTTGATGATTCTTTGAAACAAGATCTATTTTTCCCCCGATTATCTTCACCTTTGCTGCCATCTTTTCCACCTTTTCCTTCCTTCCGTTACTTTTTTAAGTCTTTCTCTTTAACCTCTTCTTTAGCGTTTGTATTTTAGTCCTTTTTTCGAAAGACTTCTCGAGTGATAAAAGATCTTGGATATAAATTAATGTGCGCAAAAGTTTAATTTAATATGTGCTATCATCATATCTTTCTTTTAATATTTCTTTAAAAACCAACAACTTTTCAAGTTTTATCATATATATATATATATATATATATATATATATATATATATATATATATATATATATATATACCAGTTATAGGAGGAGATTGTAGACATTAATCGACTAGGGAAGTACTCCCGGGGGACGTTAGGCAGAAGACAAAGGGTGCTGAAACTCCCGTTTCTTATGTCAATGCCATCTTCAGCTGGTCTTTTTCCGTGTCTCACCTACCCTGTGAGTAGTCCAGCATGTTCCCAAACACACACTTCTCCCTCTAATCTTCACTATATACTCGTACGTACG
>JAJOZX010005986.1:215000-281247 GCA_023014485.1 Bathynomus jamesi | reverse complement strand
GGTGCGGTAAGCGACGAACATGGTGAGCGTTTTCATCAGGATATTTCTGCCATGGAAAACCGTTACCAAGGCAAATGGAGCCCCAGTATGCTGGCTGACTATTGCTGGACTCTTAAGAGAGACATGCCTGAGGCAAAGCATAGCAGAAAATCAAAACAAGCTACTTTTTAAACTACAGGTATGTCTTTTCGATCATATTTTAATAAGTATGTAACTTATGGGTTTTTTAAAATTAAATTGCATGTCACACAAAAACCAGACCTGATAGAGAAATTTTACAAACTTATTTGGATTCAGCACAGAAAACTATAAGAATAAGGTATTTTCATTCTTGGACACGAAAATAAATTTTTTTTTTGTTGCCCAGTGTAATTTTTAAAAGGCCCAAACTGGCACATTTTATTTTTTATTTACAAGTATAAGAACAAAATCATTAATTTGCAATGGGTAAATAGATATTTTGTAACTCAAGAAATCCACTCGTATCAGACCAGAAATAGATCAAAGCTTATTATACATCAATTTAGATTGTCTTCATCTCAAAAACTACCCATTTTCATTGGATTGAAACTATGGAATGACTTGCATGCCGATGTAAAAAATATTATGCATGTAAATTTGTTCAAACCAAGTTTAAATCCCGATTAATAATGGCATACTAACAAAAATCTAGCATTAATGTCCATTAATATTGTAATACATGTTTTAATAATGTTATAAATTAATCCACCCACTTTGCTGTTAAACAGTGAAGATATTTTGGTCGGAGCCGTATTACTAAATGTAGAGTTAATATAAATGTGGCACAATATTTAATGAGCAATAGAGGTGGTTTGTGGGTATAAATACGTAGGTCTCGCTTGACGTACCACCGAGATTGTATCTCATTCCGAGCGTCTTTGGTCGCAGGACAAAGTGGCATAATCATCCAATAGAGGTTGTAAAATAGTTTGCAAGATAATTCTTTATTGAAATACACGAGATTTTTTTTCCGGAATGTCATTTCGCACACAGTTTGTAAATAATGTGAACAAATACTTCAAATAATTTTATTCAAGGGTTATTAGCAACTAGGAGAGTCAGTTTTTCATTGAGAGACACATTAACTTTGGTAAGCTGCGCCAAGTAGATAACCATCAACAAATCCTGCAAAAGCGGAAAAAGAAAATTAATATTTCGTGATATTGATCTCTCAAACTCATAGACTTCCCCTGCCTCCATAATAAGGACTAAGAAACAATTGGAAAGTTGAAAGGCAAAGTCATTTATCTGCAAAAATATTAAAATTTCGCCCCTGCCTGTAAATAGTCTGCCATGTGCAGAAAAGGAAATTGTACACTAGTGAACAACTGAATGAGGACATATCAGATGTACGCCCACTGAATGATAGAGATGGCATAGTAATGCTGTATTTCTATGCCATATTTATCTATCCTTCTGCTAAGGTTTCAAAGATACCCATTCAGTTATTCACTCGTGTACAATTTCTTCTTTCGCACATGACAGACTATTTACCGGCAACGACGATTTAAAACCTTGCTTTTTCATATGATCTTTCAACACACACCACTTTGTAACGCGTTGAGCGAGCGAGCGAGCATTTATCCTCGGTAATGTTTCAACCATAATTACTTGTTCACTCACCGCGTTTTACAGTGATATGTATACAGAGATCACCTACAGAAAAAAAAGAATTTTAATATTTTTGTAGATAGATCACACTTGTTTTCAGCAGTTAGCGAAAAGTAGTTGGGAAAAGATCTTCAAAACCCATAAAACTCTGCCTAAAAACATATGGGAGTGTAACTGACAACCGGAAAAGAGCAATACATGTTCCACTGTACAAAATGAAACTTGAAAGAAATGGATGCAAGTCTGTTGAGTGTAGTGGGGAAGATATATGGTGAGAGAGAGAGAGAGAGAGTTCATGATGTTACAGAATGCTTGGTGAGCGATGAGCAAGGAGGGTTGCGAGGTGGAAGCAGCTGTATGGATCAAGTAGTCGCAGTGATTGTGATGTGCAAGGGGTAGTAAGGTGTACATAGCTTTTATGGATCTTGAGAAAGCGTATGATAAGAGTAGAGAGAGAATCATTGTGGCAAGTCCTGGGTATGTATGGGTTGGTGGTATACTTGTGAATATGGTGAACAGTTTTTATGATGGAAGTAGTGGGTGTGTGAGTAAATAAATGAGTGACTGGTTTGTGCAAGTGCTGGTGTGCGTCAAGCATGTGGGATATCTCCGTGACTGTCCAAGCTGTTTATGGGTGGAGTCATAAGAGAGGTGGAAGTGCGACTGCTGGAAAAAGGAATGAATTTGGTGTGTGATGGGAATAGAGGGGGGGCGCTGTCGAATCTATTGTACGCGAATACGCAAGAGGCTGTTAAGATTATTGAGTGAATTAAAAAAAAGTTACTTCATTGTAAAGAGAGGGAAATTCGGACTACCATGTGATGATGAACGGTGAAACAATGGAGGTTGTAGCCTTTTAAGTATTTGGGATGTGTTTTGAACAAAAGAGGTACGAGTGCGGATGAAAGTTAATAGTAGAGTGATTCAAGGAAGAAAGGTGGCGGTTGAGCCGAAAGCGGAGACTGGTGGTAGAGATGCTGCGAAATGTTTAAATGAAGGCGTTTCAGTACCGACACTTTTGTATGGGTGTGAAACATCGACATGAAATGGAGAAGTCAAGGGTAAGAGCAGTTGAGATTCTGGACAGATGTGGCGTTCAGAAGTCAGTGGAAGTGAAAAATGAAGGAAGAGTGTTAAGGTGATTTGGACATGTTGAGAAAAACGGAAGATAGTGAAAAGAGAGTATAAAAGTGTTTGCGAAGGTAGGAGGAGGAGGAGAGGCAGGTCGAGAAGGTGAATGGACATGGCGAATGATTGCGTGAGGAAGTGTGAACTTGATCTGGGCGGTGCACGAGAAGCGACTACAAGTAGGTTGGAATGTAAGGTATGTAGTCCCTAGGTAAATTTGGAACGGTGTCTTATTTTTGACAAAACCTGGAAGCACCACCAAGCATAGCCTATGAAGCTCCGCATTCGTGGAATTCAGCCATGATGGGCGACGCTGGTCTACCAGGATGCAGGTGTGAATTAATGTATGCGCTTCTGAACACCACATCATTCCAGAACCATACAATTTCCTACTCTGTCAGTCCGATGCAAGCCACACATACTTTTCAAGTTATCCATCTCAAGTTTCACACCCACACAACAGCGTTAGTACTACCACCACATCTTGTAAACATCTCGCAGCATATCTACCAGTCGCCGCTTTCAACACACCTATCATCCATCTCTCTCTCTCAATTCACTCTGCTATTAACTTCATCCGCACTCATACCTCTTTTGTTCAATACACATCACAAATACTTAAGACTACCACTTCTAGCATTTCACCAAACCCTCTCCCGACAATTTAATAACTTGCATTCACTTTCAACAACCTTCTCTCATACACGGCCCCAAAACTCTCAACAGGCAAATAGCACAGCATTATCCGCATACAACAGATTCGAGGAATCACACACCAGATTCACCCCTCTCCCGACTCCATCCATAAACAGTTTGAACAGCCACGGAAACCTTTCACACCCTTGGCAGGCAACAACACTTACATCAAACCATTCGCTCCTCTCTCTATTTACTCTCACGCATGCCCTGCTTCCATCATAAAAACTCTCCACCGCATTCACGAGTCAACCATCAATCCCATATACACTCAAGACCTACCACAATGCTTCCCTATTCACTCTACCATACGCTTTTTCAAGATCTATAAATGCTATGTATATCTTACAATTCCTTTCACATGCTTTCTCAATCATCTGACTCACTCAAAGACTTGATCCACACAGCCTCTTCCATCTTGAAACCCTCCTTACTCACCAAGCATTCTGTAATACCACGAACTACTATCATCACTATCGTACCATCCACCTTCCCCACTACACTCAACAGACTTATACCTCTCTGTTACATTCACTCCTTTCACCTTCTATTTGTACACTGGAGCAATTATTGCTTTCTTCCAGTCTTCAGGCACATTCCCATTTGTCCATGCGCTCTGACACGCACCACAACCATTTTAAGCCTTTCAATATCCTATACTTAATCATTTCCCCATACATTCCAACTGCTTTTCAGCTTGCGAGTCCCCTATTTTACTTTAACTCGTATAGTCAGATATTCTGTCACATGTCCTCCTCACATCACCAAATCCTACCATATTTACATTTACATTCCTCTCATCTTTTCCACCCATTAAACCCTTGGAAGATTTCTTCCATCTACTCCGTAGATTCATATCTGCGGTGAGCATTCTTCCATCTTCATCCCTTACTCTTCTTTCTTTTTTAGTTTCACTTTCGCACTTCCCTCCAAAACAATTTTCTATTCTCTACATAATTCTTAGTAAATAATGAGTTCGGAAAGAATAGTAATGTTTCTTCTGCCGGACTAATCGCTTCACACTCCTCTCATTCATTCATGTGCCCTCTTTCTTTATCACAATTACACTGCACACACATTCATTCTCTCCTCTTATTCTCAACCGCTGCTGGAACTTCAACATCCCACCACGCTGTTGCCCTTTTTCTCGCACCTGTTGCAACCCCGCCCCCCTAACACACACCTCGCATTTCCACATCACACTCGTACACATCATGTACTCTTACTATACTCGTCCGTTACTTCTTTCATCACTAACTTTTCCACTTGACGTATTTCGTGACCCACTCTTCTTCCACAACCTCACTTTACATTTTCAGGACTATCATGTGATCAAAGAAACCTTCATTCATACTTCGCGTGTGTCGCATAAAATACTTTCAAAATGAACTTCAGGTTGTTCAGCATTCATTTAATTTCAAATTACTAATTATAATCAGTGCATCTTAAATTATTACTTTAAGAATTAACCCGAACAACTGAATATAATTTGAATTGTATGCAATCCAAGTATTTTTGCCATGGAAGTTAATTATCATATTTGGCAGAAATTGTATTTTTATATTCTCTGTGGTTACTGTTTGGATAATAAACGGTTTAAATAAGCAAATCTTAAATAATCCAATTTGCCACAACCCTTAGCACTTAAAAGCCTTAAGTAAAACTTTAGCCTTACATCATTGCAATTTTATTGGCTGAAGGCTAGGTCAGCTGGGACGAACTTAAACCTAATTATATGTTAGTCAAAGTGTGTAACCAGCCATTACGCGAAATGACTGAAATTCCACCCTGGTCATTTCGTGAAATGGCTAAAATGACTGTTATGAATTCATAGAAATAACAAACATCACAATAAAATTGGAAACCTTTAACTAACTAAATCTGCTAAAACATACATACATTTACACTCTACAGGTCTGTTCAAATAAGTGAGAAACACTTATTCAAATACACATTTGAATTCTCAATATAGAGTTTTTCAAATACTAACTGGGCCTTCAACGTTATTCCAATGTCCGCCATTGAAGGCCCGGTTAGGTCAACTGTATGCCCTTGACAATTGGTTAGGTTAGTCATGTTATTTTCGTTAAAACTAACGAAAACAACACAACTTAACCTAACCAATTGTCAAGGGCATACAGTTGACCTAACCGGGCAAATGATCTTGTACGAAATGACCAAGGTGGAATTTCAGCCATTTCGCGTAATGGTTGAAGATTTTGGTCATTTCGCGAAATGGCTGGTTACACACTTTTTGATTATATATATATATATATATATATATATAATATCAATCAGTCAAACTGACAAACTTAAGCTATACTGTTCTATGAGTCCCACAAATCTCAATTGGTTTGTGAAAATATATATATATAATTTTTTTTTTTTTATGAGCGGAAGGACCAATAGAAAATGGCTTTGTATTGGTTTTCTAGTTTTGGCACCATAATGAGAAAGCTGTATTGAGACTTAATGCACTATGCAAAGTTTACCTAACTTTTATATTTCGGTCAGACTATATTTAGTTCTGCCACGATGAAAGGGTTGAGTGGCGATAACATTCTGTCGGTCGTCTATAATTATCCATGAAGACATCATATACAGGTAATATTGCATACGTCAAAAACACGTACCTTCATGTTTGAATTAAGCATGTCCTCGAAATCGGAGGCGGACATTTTTGGAACCTGACTGATCATTTTAGTTAATTCTCTTCCGATGTAATTGTCCGCCGATATTTTCCCATTAAGTACATCGTCCACATATGCTGGTAAAATTAAAGTTATCAAGAGGAGTTTTATAAATGTATGGATTAAAATATTAATTTCATTACCACACCAAAAGGGCATTATTATTTACTAAAATTGTAATTACACGACACCTTAACATCTTACACGTAAACAATTTTCTAATAGGCCAGCTTAGCGTCACGTAAAAGTTTTAAAAGGGAATTAGCTCTTTCATAGAGGGTCTATAGATAAGAGATCAAACAATGTAAGATATGCGGGTACTTTAATAGTAATGTATAAAAATGTTTTAAATGGGAATGATATAAATAAATAGTAATTAGTACAAACCCATTAAAACTTGAAGCGTAGCCTCAATATTTTGAGAAGCCTCCGAAATTAGTTGTAAATCGGTAGTAGGTTCAACCAAACGATTTCTGTTGAATTTACTTTTCTGTGCAACATTGGCTGTAACAGAAAAATAAGAATTTAAAATCTCCAACAGTAAAAAAAAAATAAAATAAAAAATAAAAATTCTACAATTGGACGCTTAGAAGTGAAAGTGATTCAAGTGGATTTTTTACTTTGGCCAAAAGGTAACTCAAGTACTTGAATCAGCATTCTGCATGCCGTGTGTGTGCTCGCGAACTGACTCAAATCTTGCTTTGTAGGAGTGATCGTAATCAGAGGCGACTCAAGTACTTGAATCACTTCTTTAGTTTGGACGTTCTGAATGCACTTGAATAACTTTCACTTCCCAAGCGTCCAATTTAGGTCACTGAAAGCACCGCATCCACCTATCAAAGATAAAAACAAAAGATTTTCGGACAATCAAACTTTTTTTTTCTTCTGAAGGGGTTTGTTTAATAGGGTGGGGTGAAAATTTTTTCAACTATTGCTTCACTGGTAATAAGGTGGATTGAAGGGTGATAAAAAAGAAAGAATTAAAAAATTTTAAATTCATCCTAAGTACCCCATTTCTCCCCCCCAAAAAAAATGGCCACCAGCCAGTCATTATACGTTTCATAACTGGAAAAGTATTCTTTTTACAAAAAAGTTTGCTGAAGCAAAAATTGTTTATTTCACATTTTCTACCTCATAAATGTTTCAAGATGTTTAATGAATTTTTTTTTATTTTTCGGGTTTTTGTTGGATTTGGAATCGGTAATTTCTGATAATTAGTGATAATTAGTAACAAATGTAGCTCTGTTTGAAGCAGAAGCCATAAGGAGTCGATCAAAACCATATTTTATTTTTGGAACCGCACAAGAGCTTCCTCTTACAACATTGCCAACAGATAAACAGGTGGGCCAATACCATGTTCTTTTAAAAAAAGCCACTTCAGTGACTTCACATAACTGATATTTTCTACAAAATTACTGAAAATATACTCTCTATTTGGAGAAAAGCTTCAATTCCTGCAATAGCTGACAAATCAGTTTATATCAAATTAAAGCGGTTCATCGGCAAAGCAAACGATCTTAGTAGATCAAAAAGTAGTGTCAAAATGAGAGAAAATTTTAATGATACCTTGGAAGAATTATTCGATATCAGTGCCTGTAAATGCCCTTTTATCTCCAATCAAAACTTCGGCTGTCCTAAGAGCTGCGAAGATGTTCACATAAGATGCACCTGTCGAAGAGAATTGAAGGTACCAAAAGAAGAGCTTCTGTTTTTACAGGATCAGCAATCGACGCGTATAATGAAAAGTCATGACAAAAAGAATTCAAAAAATGCAGTCTACGAAATTGCGGACAGAAGGAGGAATGGTTAAAAGAAGAGAAATGAAGGATTCTCATATTTTAACCGAAATAGTGTTTTTCAGATGTAGAGAGTACTTCCACACAATATGAATTAGACTATGAGTAGCGATGGAAGCCGATAGATTTGGAATTTCAGATCGAGCAGCAGCTGTTTTGGCTTCAGTCACTTTAGTTGATTATGGAGCAATCACTAAAGAAGATAGTACGCTTTTGATTGACAAGAACAAAATCCGACGGGAAAATGAGAAAAAGTTTGGTGATGGAGAGTAAAGCTAATCCTGCTGTCATATCTGCTATATTTTTTGATGGAAGAAAGGACAAGACTTTGGTGAAGGTGAAGAAAGGAAACATGGTACGGAGACTCCATTAGAGAGGAACATTGTTTTGGTGTCTGAGCCAGGAAATGAATATTTAACCCATGTAGTTCCTTCTTCTGGTAAAGCTCAAGATATAGCTGATAGTTTGTTCTCCTTCTTTCAAGAGTCAGCTATTAATGAGAGCATTCGTCTCATAGGATGTGACAGTACAAATACCAACACAGGTGCCAAGGATGAGATCATCCACCTCATACAAGAAAAACTAAAGAAACCGTTACAATGAAGCATTTGTATGCTGCATACAAATGAACTTCCCCTTCGACACTTATTTGAACATTTTGATGGTAAAACAAAAGGTCCAACATGTTTCACTGGAAAAATCGGAGTAGCACTGAAAGAATGTGAAAAAATGCCTGCAGTCAATTTCAAACCAATTAGAGAAGGCATTGATTTAACACACATATCAGAAGAGGTTATCGATGATCTTAGCCAAGATCAACAGTATTTGTACAAAATTATTGTGGCTATAAGAAGTGGGAATGTCCCAAAAGATTTGGAAAATACAAAACCCGGACCACTGAACCATTCTCGATGGCTGACATTAGCAAATCGTGTCTGCCGCCTATACACTGCAGAGAAAACTCCTTCATTGGCTCTTTATTCAATAATTTTCTTCATTGTTACAAATTATGGACCAAGCTGGTTCGATATCAAGAGTAGACCATATACATGGAATGGACCACATCACATATTTAGAGCAATTAAAAGATTTCATCTTCCAAAGGATGTTCAGAATGTAGTGAAGCCTTACATTGCTAGAAACGCATATTTTGCTCATTGCGAAAATGTTCTGATAGCAATGTTATCAGATACATCAGAACGAAAAGGAGCAGTTGATTTCATCATGAACATCAGAACAAAGACGGAAAGTGTGTCCAAAATCAGAGAATTTAAGGTTCCTGAGATAAACTTCAATGCAAACGCATGGGATATTATTTACTGGTCAAAATAAATGCTGACTGAACCTCCCCTCACTATGGCGCTCACAAATATTGAACTCAATGCACTTAGGGTTAAAAAACTGTGCCTACCTAATTATCCACTTCATTCAGAAAGTGTCGAGGGAGCAATAAAACTTGTCACCGATGCGGCATCATCTGTATATTCCCAAGAATCCGTGATGGATTTATAAGAGCAAGAATTAGGTCTCGTTCATTGCTGCCATGTATGGAAACCAAGAAAGAAATGACTTCACTTTTTGACAATTAGCTTTTAATTAGAGACTGAAATAATTCGCCAAAATTTCATAAAAGCAAACACTTCACGATTTTTAAAAAAGGATCTTTTATTTAGTGTATTGAAATTATATGTTTCTGCAATTGTGGTAATAAAATGTCAATAATTTCTCTCGATGGTTAGTGTTGTAGATTATACTTTGAATATTCAAAATTGTATAAGGTTATTAACTATTATCAAAGTTATATACTTCGGTCATCAAAGAATTTTTCATTTATTTAGAAAAAAGTGATTTATTTGTGATATTTACCCAGGTAAATTTTGATAAAATAATTTATAAAAGGGCACTTTCTAATGTATTTTTTTTATTTTAAATCATTTTTATTCTATAGTGTCTTTTAATTGGATTCATATTTTTAAAGTTATAAGCATTTATATGTTTGACTAGCGGCCATTTCGTTTTTCTCAAAAATGCGCTAGTACGGCAAAATTGATTTTTCTTTTATATCACTTTATGATGTCATCTATAGAACCCAATACAGCAAATAAATATTCCACAAAGAATTGCGTTTCACCCTACCCTATTGTTTAACCTCCTTCGCAACATCCAAGGTCATATGCGGGGTCGCCAGCTGGGCTCTGCCGCCTAGATGTGATGCGCGTCTTAAGGCCCCAATATCCCGTTCAACTGGTGGGAGGTGATGGGGTGGGGGTGGGGGTGGGAACAGCAGGAGGAGCGCGAGCCAATGAAAACATGGCAGCCACGCCGCTCTGCTTTCTGATTGGCCACCCGTTCCACGCACCGAGAGGGACACGACACAAACATCCCGCCAGTACCTTAAGACTCGCATTGCTGAATACTGCGTGGATTATTCTATTCATCCGGCTTCTAACTATCATCAACGTGTGCAGCAATGTCTCACCGTGATAGTGATGAAAAATCAATGGAATCATTCTGTGCCAGAAATCGCACCCAAAGTTCGGCATAATTAGAAAATTATATAAAATATAAATATCTATTCCAAAAAGTCGTCAACATTTTCATTAGCATACTTAGAACTCTAATTTAGCCAAAAATGAACGTTCTAGCTCAATTAATAACAAGATACTATTGCCAGAATATTGCTGAACTTTGGAGGCGATTTCTGGCGAATTTTAATTTTGGCGCTTAGGTACCTTAAGACGAGGGACCCCTCAAGGTTCCCTCCGTCATATTATGATGGAGGGAACCTACAGCTTTATGTGGAGTCCGAACCACGGGTCGCTACAAAATCTGGAAGCAGAAGACTCTCTTCTATCCAACTACTGCTCAGACCCAATATCAGTTAACTTCGCTAATTGACGAGATGCGTTTTTTAGAATTTTACTTCGTAAATGCACTAAACTTAGAAAACTATCCCGAGTTGACCAATTATGAGCAAGTTTCGCATTCTAATTTCTTAATTTCTAGTGTTGGTGAAAATACTTAATTCTAATGGCATATTACCTTCTAATATATTTTTGTCATTTGTGGGAAGGGGGGGCTAAAAATGATTAAATTAAAAGATACAAATTATCTTAAAAGTTGAAGAGTGTAAGGTAACTAGGCTATACACTGTATAACCTTAAAAGAAAATGCAAAAACGAGAATGGTTGCTGAAACTTTGGTTTTAGTTCGTCGTCGTCATTCTAATCTTTTATAGTTCGCCTCAATCTTGGGTGGGTTTACAATAAACAGTACTCCAGTATAGTGACTACAAAATATGCGATAATTTGAACGGTAAAACCTTTCCGATTTATGGTATTTTCCATAAAGGTTTTACGACAAAAATGTCGAGCGTGTTCGCATCGACCTTCGATCGATGAACAACAAAACTGAATATTACTTTACCTCCTACAATTTCTGGGCATAAGAAACAATCTCAGTTGGAATTGGAGCGAACATTATTCCGAGAGTATGACTCGGGACACCCATCGACACACTTATGTAAGCCTGAAAAATTGTCATAATTGTCATAATTTCAATAAAACCTACAAAAGTTTAGTTACACGATTTACTTATGAACCGATGACTCACGCACTTCAATAAATTCAAAATAATGAATGTTGTACAAATATACAATATATTACCGTGGGGCAGAGCTGGGCACTTCCGCAAACACTTCCGCAAACCGCAAATTCCGCAATTGCGGAAGATGTTTTTCGTTTGCGGATTTGCGTTTGCGGCAAAGTCATCGCAAATTAGTGAATTTGCGTTTGCGGAAGTGATTTTGAGTTTGCAGATTTGCGATTACAAATCAATCCGCAAACTCAAAATCACTTCCGCAAACGCAAATTCACTAATTTGCGATGACTTTGCCGGAAACGCAAATCCGCAAACGAAAAACATACTTCCGCAATTGCGGAATTTGCGGAAGTGCCCAGCTCTGCGGCGTGGGATAAGCGCAACGCTGGAACCCCGGATGAGCGATACTCAAGCTGTGTGTGTGTTTTTACCTACAGATTCGCGACGATCTTCAGGATACACACGAACGTGCGTATCCCGACATTTACGGTGTCGAGGTGAATTATCTTTATAACATCTTTTACGTGAAAAAAGGGAATATAATGAAGGCTAGGTTAGGTAAAGCTAAATTAGATTTGATTAGAGTTATTAGGTTTTTAAAATCGGAGTGTGTCGCGATATACAGTGGCGCTCATAAATACAGAGTAGAGAGAAATATTCCAATTCGTCATGTTCTGTACCACGCATAGGATAGTTACGAAAAGTTTACTGTTCGTTTGGAAAAATTTAACAAATACAAAAAATAGTTTAACTCCAATATATAATGTAAAACATCAAAGAATTTGAGGGGGGAAAAAAGTTAAAATGCAAAAGTTTTCATACATTTATTTACAAAATTATTTAATACTTTGTGTCTACCTTTTGTTTCAACGACTTCAATGATTCGTTTTGGGTATTTTTCTACAAGGTTTTGACATATCTCGGTAGAAATTTTAGCCCATTCTTCTAAAGAAAATTGTTGCAATTCTTTCAGATTCGAAGGGCTTTTCTTGCGAACACCATTTTTCAAATCAAACCATAAATTCTCAATTAAATTGAGATCTGGGCTTTGACTGGGCCACTCGAGAATCTTGAAATTCATTCGTTGAAGACATTTCATGGTGCTCTTACTTTTACATTTTGAATCATTATCTTGTTGCAGTACCCAATTGCGACCCATTCGCAACTCCCGAACTGAAAGCAATACACTTTCTTCTAAAATTTCCTGATACTACTTCGAATTCAAAATTCCAGTGATGACGACAATCTTTCCTGAACCATAAGCACTAAAGCATCCCCAAAGAACCAAACTACCACCATCATGTGGCATGTTTAACCATAGGAAGAATATTTCTTTCCTCGAATGCAGTATTTGATTTTCGTCAAATGCTCGATGTTTCCGAATAATTCAATTTTTGTCTAGTGTGTCCAAAAAACTTTCTTCCAGAATGCAAATCCGTCATTAAATGAGCTTCTTTGTGCGCTTTTCGTAGCAGAGGTGTTTTTCGTGCAACTTTTCCACGTAAACCATTCTTTCTCATTGTACTACGTGCAGTAGAGGGACAGCCAATGTTTGGAAAATATCACCTGCAGTCACTCATAGATTCACAGCAGCCACTCTTTCAATCCATCTAGCTGTATGTTCTGAAATCTCGCAAGGTCGTCCCTACCTTGGTTGAGTTTTGATTGTTCCAAAGCATTTCCATTTTTTTATAACTGCAGCAACTGTCGTAAATGGAATTCGAAGTTCTCCTAGCTTCCTTTAATTCTTTCCAGATTCGTGTGCAGCAAAAACACATCTCTTAACATCTCTTTACCACGACAATCCATTGCTTACTGATAGCTTCTACAGTCATCAGTCTTCTATGAAGATTTACGATGAAAATTCTAGAATTCAGATTTGCCAACAGTCTCTAATCAATAAACAGCCAACTACTGATAAAAATTTTAAATTCTTCAAGCCTAACGTGGATACACAAAGCATTAAATTATTTGATGTTTCACATTATATGTTGGAGTTAAACTAATTTTTTACTTGTTTAAATTTTCATAGCTATCATACGCATGGTACAAAAGACAAGGACAAATAACCTTGGTTATGCTTCCGCCCGAATTGTTCATTCTGACGAAAGTCAAGCTTGTCACTACACCTTAAACCTACAGGTTAACGTAGAATCCGAACCACGCCCCACCACTAAGCTACCCAGGGTACCCATTTATCTACCAACCAATTTTTTCTTATTGTGTGGAAGGATGAACAGCTGGATTTTGGTGCGCGCCGCCTGCCGTCAACAGGTCTCGATCCCAGGGCAGATGGATTCGTAGTCAGCGACGCTAACCACTACACCACCGAGGCGAATATAACTGAAATATTTCTCTGTACGAATACTTATGAGCACCAATGTAGAACAAAGTGAAAATGTGGCGGTTTTGTAGAGAAACCAAGTGTGTGTGTGTGTGTGTGTGTGTGGGGAGACGGGAATAGGTGGGGCCTGTCAAATATGATGTACACAGATGCGAATGTGATAGTGTGATATACAAGGGGTTGTTATGAGTTTTGTTGAGTTTTGAAAGGGGGCATGTTTGAAATTTCATATCTTTCAAAGCAATTCTTTTTTGCAACTGTACATATACAACATAAATCCTAATTTAAGTTTAATCTAAATCAAGCCCCTTTCTGTCAAATTCTCTAGAACCAGTGAGTATAGCAATCAAATGTTATCCCAACCTAATTGTGGCACTGCACAATTAGGCTAGGGTGAAATGTGGGATAAAAATTGTAGTTTTACCTTCATTCCCATCCTTCCTCCATGCAGAGTTGTGTCAACAGTCAAGTGAACAGGATTGGATGTAACTCTTGAATAATAATCATGAATAAGTTGAGAATGTTCAGTGATTTCATGTCCAGTTGCCCACCAACCAACTATCACTTCACCTGAATTAACTTTTCGATGGAGTTCATACATGTCTTTGGCAAAATCCAGCTCCACAGCAACCTTCAGAGGAAAAAGGGGAAGTGGACAATTCAGTACAAATGGAACACAATGTGACAACTCAAGAGTCTGATGTCAAATTCCAACTATGCTGAAATGGTTTAATTTATTTTCAATTGCTTTATGTAGACCCTACTTCCAGTCAGTCAAAAATATTTATTCATACCTGATTTTTATTTGTATATGTATATGTAATTATCATTTGAACCATTCAAATGGAAAAACAAATATGAAGAAAACAGAATACAGCTGCTTTAATTACATTCAGAAAACAGATGTCTTGAAATTGGTGTAAATGTGATATGCTTCACCACCAACTAAAAATTAATAACATCAACAATGTCAACCTTATGCTATACTTAATACACCAAACAAAAAAGGTCAGCAAACTAAATACCTATTTTATTAGCAGATGGAAAGTTTTGAAGGAAAAAAAAAACTTGCCAAGAAGCAAAATTTCAAATTCTTTTACGGTGATAAAGAAGAAAATATCCAAAGAAAAATGGCATACTGTATGTATTACCATTTAGTAATTTCTTATGTTTTCTTTAATAATTTTATTTCTAGAACTACTTTCCAAAAGTAATGTTTCTTACCATTCAATAACCTCCTCCTCAATAAATTTTTTCCAGCCAGCGTAATGGGGCTCTAAACTTTCATTATTTGTAGTTAGGGGCCTGTACAGATCACAACTTGCTTTTTCTTCAACTATTACCAGTTTGGTCTATACTAGTCCATTCCAGACAGTAAATTTTACACTGTTATTTACTAGTGTCTTATCTTAAATAGGTAGAATGTTGAATTTTAAAATCCTCAAAGATTTTACAATAATCCTCTTGTAACATGTCAAATACAAGTAGAGAGAGGGTAGGAGGTCTTGTGAGTAACTGGTACAAAAAAAATTGTCAGATGTCAAGATCATTCCCACCAGCAAGATGCTAAACAAACAAAATTCCAGGCCCTATCTTGCAGTGATAAAGAATCACAAGGGTAAGATCAAAGAGGATATATTGAATAGCTCATGGATATGCCAATAAATTTAGTTTAATGGCCATAAAAGTATACAGTGAACATCCCTCTCCCCAGCCTAAAGTGGGAGAGATGGCCAAGCAGGAAGAACTGTCTACAGGTTGCAAACTTGAATAAATGTAAATGGAATTAGGTGGCAAGAATCGTGGAGACTTCTCAGAACTGTTTGGAAGTTGAGCAATTCACCTACAGATTTGAGAGTACTAGGCCCTATCCAGAAGAGGGTCCTAGTAACTTGAGCAAAATAGTTAAGTTCTATGGAAGATATATATCAGAAGTGATCAAACACAGGTCATACATTGACCCAAGGTGTATGCAAGACTGCATTAAGTGAAAAGATAATACTCCGATCATGTATGGAACCAGACTAAAACTGAGTGGCTGGTGGTAATGGTCTAAATCAAAAGTGTTGTTTAAATTTACAAATCAACAAATTAAATAATTAAAAGGGAAAATTAGTTATAAATATATTTCATTCTTGCATGTGACCTCTATGTCTAAACAGAGTATAACTCCAAACTGTTGTTCTGACTTTGTTTCCAGGATTAGCTTAAATGGAACTGAAACTTGGTATTAGTTCATCTAGCATCAAAGTGTGTATGTTAATCAGTGATAAGATTTTACGTTATAATAACCAAGATTATTTTTAAGTTAGCAAATTGGGATTGAAATTGGGTAATGGTTTATTCAGCATCAAATCTGTACATGTTAAACACTGGAAGGTATTGAAAAACTCATGATCTTCATTTGCCCGACAAACACCTTGAAATGGGAGACCCAAAATGGGTGCACACACATTTCTACATTACTGTACAGTCTTTACAGCCACACCTACACTTTTCCTCCTAAGTATATATATTGTAATGTATATGGTTGTAAATTGTGACTTGGTCCGCAATTGATATGGACCGTGACTTATTTTTGGTTGGCAAGGTACTGGTATTGATGGGTACCATAATGAAATTGACTGGATTCTTTGGATCTGATATATTTGCATGTCAGTTATAAATAGATATAGAGTGTAACATATTTGTGGATAGTAGCCTATTATGACTTTGATCCTCTGGATCCAGAGATTCTATCTTTAGTTTTAAATTGATACTTAATTAGTTTTATAAAAATTGGTTGTTGCCAATGTACAGGCAGTTTTTACATAGTGGAGCCACCTCAATGGGCCAAAGTGGCCCCTAGTGTGCCCACTATAAAAATTTCTCATATTCTTAAGATCTTACTTCAAATAATTGGCCTCATTCTAGGTTGATTAATTCAAATTCAGTTTTGTCAGTGTAGTTAATGTAAATTGAAGTCATTCCTCAAGTACAAACACAAGTCTTGTAATGTTTTATTCCTTGTATTTAATTCTGTGACCCGACAATTCAGCGCAGGAAAATTCAGCGCAAGACAATTCAGCGCGAAAATACCAACAAAGAAGAAGAAAGAACAAATCCAGAGGGAAGAGAGGCTTGCAACTGTTAGGTTAGGTTTCTAGTTTTTGAAATAAAATCTTAATTTTAACAATTCTAACAAATTTTGTTTTTTTAAATAAAATTTTAATAATTATACTCCTTTGAAATGTCACTCCTTTGAAATGTCACTCCTTTGAAATGTCACTCCTTTGAAATGTCACTCCTTTGAAATGTCACTCCTTTGAAATGTCACTCCTTTGAAATGTCACTCCTTTGAAATGTCACTCCTTTGAAATGTCACTCCTTTGAAATGTCACTCCTTTGAAATGTCACTCCTTTGAAATGTCACTCCTTTGAAATGTCACTCCTTTGAAATGTCACTCCTTTGAAATGTCACTCCTTTGAAATGTCACTCCTTTGAAATGTCACTCCTTTGAAATGTCACTCCTTTGAAATGTCACTCCTTTGAAATGTCACTCCTTTGAAATGTCACTCCTTTGAAATGTCACTCCTTTGAAATGTCACTCCTTTGAAATGTCACTCCTTTGAAATGTCACTCCTTCGATACAGACCCAATTTAGCATATACACTATATGATCAAAAGTATTCGGACACCCCAGAAAATCCGCATTTCTGCAAATATCACCTTCGCCGAAAGGTATGCTGGGAAAAAGCGTGGCGAAACTATAATGCTGAGGTGTTCTGTTAAGTTATCAGTAACTGTTGTGAAGCCATGCCGCGCGGACGTGAACTCTCCGAGTTCCAACGTGGACTCATCATCGGATGTTATTTAAGTAACGTTTCTATACGAAACATTGCAGCCAAACAGGATATACCAAAGTCGACTGTAGCGGATGTTATCATGAGATGGAAGCACGACGGTGCAACTAACGCGAAAAAATGTTCTGGATGACCACGCAAACTGACGGAATGTGATAGAAGAACTCCCGCACATCCTCTGCCGCTTCCATCGCTGAGGAGGTAGGAAGAGCATCCGGTACCTCCGTTAGTACTGTAACTATCCGCAGAGAGATGCACAGACTCGGTTATTATGGTAGTGCAGCTGTACACAAGCCACTGATTACAAAAGTTAATGCCACGAGTCGTTTGGCCTGGTGTGTCTCCCGTCGTTCCTGGACCATGGAGGACTGGAAAACTGTTCTTTGGAGCGACGAGTCGCGGTATTCACTCTTCCAGTCTGATGGGCGTGTTTGGGTGTGGCGACAGCCCGGAGAACGTCTTCTTCCTGACTGTGTACGTCCAATGGTGAAGTTCGGTTGAGGGTCCATCATGGTATGGGGTTGTTTTTCCTGGCTAGGGCTCGGCCCATTGGTTGTTATACCCACTACCATGAACGCTGACGTTTATCTCGACGTTCTGGACAATTCGGCCCTCCCTACACTGTGGCAATACTACAGAGATGGCCATTGTTTGTTTCAACAGGATCGAGCTCCCTGCCATACTGCAAGGCGTGTGCAGGACTGGTTTCGTGAAAATAAGGTGGATTTGTTAGACTGGCCTGCTCAGAGCCCCGATCTCAACCCAATCGAGCACATGTGGAACGAACTGGAGCGATGGATACGAAACCGCACACCACGCCCGGCTTCACTTGCATCAGCTCTGCAAGAGGAATGGCGAGCCATTCCTGCACAGACTTACCGAAAACTGGTGGAAAGTATGCCTCGACATGTTGACGCTGTAATAAAAGCAAAGGGTGGACCTACTGGTTACTAAATGCCATAATAAAACCATTTTTCCCAAAACCATGCGGTGTCCGAATACTTTTGATCATATAGTGTATATAAATATACAAATTTTTCTCTTTTTTATTTATTGCGATTTATTATTATTATTTTTAACTAAACTTTTAACTGTACTGACTTGCGCTGAATTGTCTTTGCGCTGAATTGTCTTTGCGCTGAATTGTCTTTGCGCTGAATTGTCTTTGCGCTGAATTGTCTTTGCGCTGAATTGTCTTTGCGCTGAATTGTCTTTGCGCTGAATTGTCCTGCGCTGAATTGTCGGTGCTCCATTTAATTCATTATATAAATTTAGCTTTTTTGCATATGTTTATCATTAGCCTGTAACTAGCATTGGGTATCACACAAGCTCTAAAAGATCAAATTTCTACCAATTTAGAACTTAGTCACAAATCTGTGACACCTCTATATATAAATTAAATTAAATTAAATTATTTAGTATCAAAATCAAGCCAAAGAGTTTGTCTGAACAGAAGACAAAGGTTAACAAGGTAATGCAAGAGACTCACTTCAAACTTCTAAGATATTAACAGAAATAAGTAACAATTAAAATGACAGGCCTAGCTGCAATGCCCTAACTTGTATAGGCTTAGGCTGAATCCAGTAAGTTTAAAAAAAAAAAAAAAAAATTCTAGGCCCTTAAAAATAATCATTTATTTTCAATTTAAAATCTATTTCTCACCTCCTCTTTGGATTCATTGTGAGGAACACAAAAAACAGTTTGTTATTTCCACAGCTCCTTTATCATTATTCCTGAAATAAAAAATAAGTGTTAAAAATGTCGCAATAAATAAACACTTACCTTCAGTGACATTCTTAAAAACAAAAACAATTTGAAAGTCTCACAAACTTGTCCTAAATCAGCTTTTTGTTTGGTTATCATGATAAAGATCCTGGTACAGGATACTCTGTGTTAAGTATTTCATTAACTGGAACTCTTGAGAAACCAGCAAAATTGAAAAAAAACCATTATGAGTCATCTCTGGAGTAACTGGCAATTTTCCCTGGAGCAACCAGCACCCGGCTGATGCATTTTAGTTTGTTTTATTGAAGAATAAATAAAGTTTAAGTTCAGTTTGAAAAATAAGTTAAATTTTAAGTTAACATTTGGACTTTGGATAACCCTCAACTGTTTCATCATCATAATGCAACTTCAACCAATTAAGCTTCTATTGGCACATTATCTAGGTGAGTACAGCACTTTTCCTTGTTTTTTTTTAAGTTTCAATGTTTTTATAATTTTTTGGTATTTTTCTTCTATACAGGAATACCTCAAAATTTGTCATTTCAAATTTTGTCATTTCGCAATCCATCGTCCATATTCACATTCGTCATTTTTTGAAAAAATGTGAAAAAAAGAGATATTGAAATTGATGAAATTCAACTGTTTACCAATGCAATATACATTTTATTTTACCAAAAAATGAGTAGAATTTCATTAATTAATCTGTTTAATAACATAATACAGTAAAATGTTTTCTCATCGAAACATAAATGCAAAAAACTTCACTTTTCTAAGAAGGTCAAAATATGATGATAAAAACCCACTCTAATAGACAGAGTTTATTTCCACAACAGTTTCACTGCCCAATGGCATCCTCTTTGGGTGGATACAGAAAAACGAATGAACCAAAAACAAGAGGGAAAACAGTCCAGGGACCATTGAGAAATTCACACACAGGATAGATCCTATTCTCCCAACACCAGAAGGACATTTCATCAAAGGGACCCACTTATAAGTAACTTCGCACAAATTAAAATTATCTTCTTGTTCTATACATACAGATTCTATTATTTTTGACAATTATTACATTTATTACATTTATTTATTGCACTATTATTTTACTACAGAAATTCTAAATTTATTATTACATTGATTATTACATTGTTTATTATTATTATTATTACAGAAATTATAAACCGAAAAATTAATGAAAAAGGTGAGAAGGAAATAATCCAGAGACCATTAAGAAATTCGT
The DNA here is from genome assembly GCA_023014485.1 of Bathynomus jamesi. Lineage (NCBI taxonomy): Eukaryota > Metazoa > Arthropoda > Malacostraca > Isopoda > Cirolanidae > Bathynomus > Bathynomus jamesi. Next base: position 260,559 of record JAJOZX010005986.1, on the reverse strand, counting down.
ACCTAGGTTAGATCCCATTCTCCCGACACTGGAAGGGCATTTTATTAAAGGGTCCTGCTTATAAGTACATTCACACAAATTAAAACTATCTTCTTGTTCCATACATAGAGATTCTATTATTTTGACATTGAAACCATTGGCATCGAAACTATTGTGGAAATAAACTGTCTATTAGAGTGGGTTTTTATTATCATTGAAACATGTTATAATTTACCTCAAATTTCATCATTTCATATTTCATCGTGTTATTCCAGAATGAATTAATGATGAATTTCAAGGTATTCCTGTACCTCTTAAGTATCCAGCATATTTGATTAACCAGCATGGCCTCAGTCCCATGGATGCCGGATAACACAGAGTTAACTGTATATAAATTCAGAAGTAACTACCAATATATTTGTCTTTATTGAAGTTTTACTTCACGTTTATTATAGTAACTACACATAGGAAAGAAAAGAGGCCTTAATCTTCAGAAACTTGAGAACCCTGGCACAAGACTACACATTTAGTTAAAATACTGGCAGCCAGTGGCGGATTTAAGGTGCGCGGGGCCCTAGGCCGGTTGGAGTGCGGGGCCCCAAACTACGCAAAGCTAGCTTAATTAACTGAAATGAAGATTTACACCCCCATCCCCCAGTGGTGACCTTATGGGGCCCTCAAATCAATGGGCGAGCGAAGCGTTAAAATAAATTTACTTTTTAAACAATATTCAATTTATTGATAATTAATTAGCCAAATGACCATTTCATAGTTGAACATTACACATTTGTTTTTTTGAAGCTTAACAATAAAAAATAACTATAATAATACACCATTAACAAAAAATAACTATAATAATACACCATTAACAAAAAATAACTATAATAATACACCATTAACTAAAGAGAATACCACTTGACTGACATGCAAATGATGCAATGAGTGGGTTTTGTTTATTGCAGGCAATTTGTACGGTACACTTAACTATTTCTCAGTCAAAAAAGATTTTTTTCTAGCCTTCTTACTTGCAAACTGTTTGATGACATCAGTAAAATCAAGCACCCTTAATTTCTCATGCTCAATGCTCAACAGGGTGAGTGAAGACAAACGGTCCTGCCCCATGGTGTTTCTTAGATAATTCTTGACTAGTTTCATCTTGGAGAATGATCGCTCCCCAGTGCAGTTTGTGACAACATGCAGAGATAGAGTCGTAATACAATTTCAACATTAGCAAATGTTTCTACCATGTCATGTCTGTGAATTATCTCATACATTTCTAGTTCAGGACTTTTTGCAGCCTTTGCACCACCTGATGAAGGAGCACTTTCAGGTGAATCTCTTGGAATGGATTTCATAAGGTGTGCAAACTGCAAAAGCTCTGACTCCAATCCAGCCTCCAAGTCTTTAGGATATGAAGACACAAGCTTTTCAGCAGATGCTTTAAGCTGTGTTCATTTTGTTTGAGATTTCTGATAAAAACCCAAATTTCTCTCGAAGGTCGCTGTAAGCAGCAATGCGTTGTTGTAGGGCAGCACAGAGCTTGTCAATGATGGGCAAGAATGCAGTGACTCTAAACTTGTCTCTCCCTGTCAGCATAACATCCTCCGCGGAGTCTAGTTCATCGTGGTGACGCTTGCACTTCCTAATACGCTGCGTGTCGGCGTAGTATGCATCATTACTCGTCACATCACAGGGATCACACTTAGCCATAAGCTTCAATATGAATGAGTAAACCATTATAGTGTTGTGTTTTAGTGATGCAGATAAGAAACAGACACTAAAATGGCTAAGTTCCTGGTCTGCAGATGATCTATAATAGATGACAAAAGGGTGAACTGTACACTGTGAATTGTCCCAGTGAAACCCTTGGGCAGCATCCTGGACAATGAAAGAATAATTCTCAGAGAAATCACCTACTATAACTACCTCGCTCTGAGGTGGTAGTGTTTCTTTCAACTGCTTGAAGTACTGTGATTGTTGCTGAGCAACAAAGTGATGACGAACCATGCGGGATATTTTCATGCTTAGGGATGATAAGTATTCATGAAGTGGCTCCACCTTATCAACCATTGTACAATGGTCAACAGTCACCCATTGCTTGTAAGATATTTCATTTGGAGCTGATTTCACACTGTCAAGTAACTCAAGAAAATCCAGGACACCCTCTTCTCTTGGGCAATCATTGCAAAGTTTGCATCATGCAAGTCTCTCTTTCTGTACTACTGCAGACACTGTAATCCATAAGATCCTTGTATGAAAGACCTCTTTCTCTCCAATGCAGCCAGCTGCAATTTTGGATTTTGATGGTATGTGCAGACACAGACAGAATGAGTCCCACCACTACCGGCAAGCACACAATATGATGGCCGTAATTTTGCAAATGTGGAAAATCCTATTTTGGGATTCTTTTCATCATTTTTATATAGTTCAAACATCTCTCTTAAATTCCCGAGGACCAATCGTTTTTGCACCTTCATTGCACCTTCAGCACTGATAACTTACACGCAATCCTTTTGGCCAGGACACATACGACTAACCTCTTCTGACTCATAGAATCTTCTAACTATATCTTTGTGTTCTTCAGATATCACTTTTCCTTTGCTCATTAGTGGAATCTTCGGAAGGATTCCATGTTCTGATTTAAGTGAACGGCTTCTTTTCACCATGTATGTTGTAGTTTGAAAGAAACTAGCTGTTTTTTTCAATTGTGTATGGTGAGAGTGTCAATATTTGTAGTTTGTGATGGTGACATTTGCTCTCCAGGAATGACTGTTTCAATTCATTCATTAATTTGTCTAGATGTTTTTCAGATTTAGTTTCAGGTTTTGAAGTATCACTTACCTCCTCGGTAATTTGAACACCATAACTGAGTTCTAGCCTCTCCTTCAGGTGTTTCTGAGCAGATGATAGCTTACCACGAGCCTTGTGCTTTTTCTGGCTTAATGACAGCCCTTCTGAAAAGAACAGAAAAAAAGGTTTCACACACCTGAATATTAGTAATTAAATATTAATTATAGTACCTTAAATGCTATATAATTGGCTATATAGTAGATCAAACAGACCTTGTAGTAAAGTATAAGTTATTATATTAATTTATTACTTACTTTTTTTAACTGGTGTTTGGTCCAGAAATGCTAGAACTGGTTCAACTGAAGTTGAAGGATTTTCCTTTATCAAGCAATCACTGTCATTGTCCAGATCTTGAATTGAAGAGATGTTACTCAAGCCACTGATAGTAGATGATTCATTTGAATCCTGCTCAGACTCGTTGTTTTCAGTGGTACTAAGTATAGTGGGGTTTTTCATTATCAGTGTCCAGCAGTTCACACACAACAATGAGTCTTTTTTCACTCTTCCAGCACATTTTTCAACAAGTACATCAGTCACTTTTCTAAGATTGATTGTTATGCGTTTCTTGTGTTTTTGAATAGGGTCCTGGCAGTATTTCAAGTGCCGAACCATTGTATTTTGATCTGTAAAGATATAGGATTTACAATTAGGTAATATATATTTTTTAGAAAATATATAGCTATACACACTTAATATTTTAGGCCTTGATAGTCTCTGAGGCTCATTAAAACACCATACCCACCAGCCACCCACAGTGCTGGCTGGAACTGTACTAACCTGTAGACAAGGAATTTTGCAACTATCTGTGTTGATTCTGCACTTAGACAAGTAGCAACATGTTTCAACAGATTTGTTTAGGCTACATGTGAGCTTAGTCTTCCCCTTTCACTATTATAACTATTATTGCCAGTGTAGATTAGCAGTGAAATACAATTTTTATTAAATTCTTGGAGCTTGAGGTCAAATTGATAGCTAAGATATAAAAATTCCTTGAAATGACAAGCAATTTATAAATATGGTGTTCACTTATAAGTTAGTTACATGAAAAGTACCAACATAAACAAACTTTTTATGATTGTTTCTATTAGTCAAGAACTCTGACTTTGTTTTTTATATCTATAAAAAATGTAATTTTAATTTCTATAGGTCAAATTATGAGCTTAAGTGTGAAGAAATAGGTAGAATTGACGCACAACTTATGAATATGGTGTTCACTTATATGTTAGTTACATGAAAAATACTAACAAACAAACTTTTTTTGCTGATTCTAATAGCCAATGCCTATGCCTTCATTTTTTACATTTTAAAAAAAAATTCTCATTTGATACCCCAGAGGTCAAATCGTGACCTCAATTTTGGTTACAGTGTAACTTTTTTATTTTTCAACCTAGAGTTCTAAAACTTGCATATTTGGATTCCTTGTCATTTTCTGATTCTAAATATATATACTTTTATATAATTATGACAATTATTACCCAAGTTATGGCTCGCCAAATGTTAGTAACCTCGCGAGTGACCTCAAATTGCCCGAGGTCATATCTCTTGAACCGTTGGTCGGATTGACCTTATAATTTCAGAAATGGATTCAGGGCTCACAAACTCCCTATAAACCAAATTTCAGCAAAATATGAGAGATGAGGGTGTTAATTTCAATTTTTTTTGGTTGATCTGACAGAGAATGACCCCATAGCTTTTGCTTCAAAGTCATCGAACTGGGATCTCAGGTCTTTAGCAAATTGTAAAAGAGACTCTAGCAGTGTGACAGCTGTGTTGAGGGAGAGCCCAGATTTTTGCAGCTGGATACTGCTACTCTGAAACCTTTCCAATACTGTATCCCAAACTTCAAGAAGAATCACTGTTTCAAGTTTTTTCAAACCTTTGAGAAGACCACTTGCTTCAGCTCTTGTTTCAGCTGGCTGATTCTGATCTGAGAATAACTCTTCCAGAACAATGATGTTTTCTTTGTGTGCTCTACTGAGAGCAGCTACAGCATCTGCTCGTGCTGACCAACGAGTGTCTGAAAGTATTTTATCAACTTTCAACTTCTTATCTTTATTAGTCTCTAGTACCTCACGGTGTCTCCTCCAACGATAAGTAGATGCAACAAGAAAGGAGTACATATTTTGTACCAGAGCAAACAATGACACTGCAGCAGGACAGCTTTCTGCAGCACACTTAGCCACCAAGTTTAAGGAATGAGCCATACATGGTATGTACTCAGCTTCACTACACTCATTCTTGATTATCTGTTGGGTCCCCAGATATTTACCAGACATGTTGCTGGCATTGTCATAGGACTGTCCTTGGCAGTCGATAACTGGAATGTTCTTCTCTTTAAGAAAATCAAGAACAGTTGTAGCAATATCTCTGCCAGTGTGGCTTAGCATGGGAATAAACTGCAAAAACCTTTCAACTGGACCTGTAGTAGGCAGTACATAGCGGATTGTAAAAGTAAGTTGATCCATGTGTGAAATATCAGGTGTGGAGTCAACAGAAATTGAGAAGTACTTTGCTGTTTTTACTTCATCTGCTATTGAGGACATAACCTTTTCTGCCATTATTCCAATGACTTCCTCAGAAATGACATGGGACAAGTAGGAAGTATGACCACTACCTTTGTTTGCGTGTTTCTTGATATGTGCTGCCAAGAAACTGTCGTATGTGCTCAGCAGCTCTAGAATCCCAAGATAGTTTCCATTGTGTACTGATCCAATTACTTCATCTTTACCTCGAATGGCTAGCCCGCGTTCACAAAGTAGCTTTAAAACATCTACACACCTCCTCAATACTGCTTGCCAGTACTCGCATTCACTTTCATATTGTTGTACTAGATTAGAGTCAATACGGGCACCCGCAGTCTTTCGATATATCATTTCGACCATACTTTTCCTGTGCTGATCTGACCTACTGTGAGATTCTATGACATACCTAGCGTTCTTCCAACCATTGAAGCCAGTTGTGAATGAGCTTTCCACCTTTGACATAAGCTTGCAAGCAAAACAATACACTTTACCAGTTGTTTTAGAGTAACAGAGCCATTTAAGATTAATTTCTTGGCCAGATAATGAATGAGTTCGAGTGAATAATGTCTTTGTACAATGACGGGTTCTGTTTAGCTCTTTCACAGCTGACTCTTTGAAGTCACCATCACAGTGTCGACATTCTGCGCTTCCCTTTTTCAACCAATAGTCACACACATTTTCAGTAATTATTTTAGGCCATAATCCAAGATCCGTTTCAAATCCTTGTTCAGTACCGGTATTCATAACTTTCACTTCCTCTTGTGTCTCCTCACTATCACTGTGTTCAGGTTCAATTGCGCTAACTACACTAGGTTCAGTACTAGTTGTGGCTTCTCCAGTTGTTTCAGGCGTAATTGGTGTGTCTACTGATTCAGATTCAGTTTGACCGGATTCAGTTTGAGTTTGTGATTTTGCAGATTCAGATACTGTTGGATATGTCAACCATTGAGTTATTTTTGGTAGTTTTTTTACTCTTTGGTTTACGTCTGCCTTTTCTTGTCGTTTAACAGAGCCAGCTTTATACTTCCTCCCTTGATCACGATCACGACTTGTTGATTTCTCCATTGTGCCTCAGTGCAGCCTCACTGCCTTATCCTGAAACATAAAAACATAAAAAACAAACTATTTACACTTGACCCTCGGTTTAGTATTAATTAATACAGTTTAATTAATTAATTAAATACAGACACTAAACAGTTGTTCGGGTGAAAAAGTCGCTTTATGGGAAAAGTCGCCAGCCCCCACCAGTGGCGATTTTTTTCCTTAAATATGTATGAAATGTATTTATTATGAAATCTAAGCTAAGCTGACCTAACCTAGCCTAAGTACGTTTCATATAAAAAAATTAATTACATTAATTTAACATTTTTCAACTTATTTATGTTATTATAAAGCTGACTAAAACTCCCCCACCCCCATTTATTGACTGGCGACTTTTTCGAGATATGACTTTTACCATTACTTACCACTAAACACACTCACATGTGCACTCCACAGCGGCCTGAATAGAACTAAACTCCCGCCAGCAAAGAGAGTGATACCATAATTATCACTAATCATTAATCAATTGTATTATTTATAGTGGAATCCAACATTATAATTATTTGTGAGGGCGCGGGGCCCTCACAGGCGCGGGGCCGTAGGCCATGGCCTACTCGGCCCCCCCCTAAATCCGCCACTGCTGGCAGCATATGCATTGGGCATAATCTCTAGTCAAATTAATAAATTGAATAAAATCATCATTCTTCTTCTTTCCCACAGTTCTCTTCAAAACAACCCAATAAGAAAAAAGTGGGGTAGTAGTAGCATTTATTTTCAAAAAAAAAAAAAAAAAAAAAAAAATTTATATTGAAATTTACACTAACTCTTTAAACTGTGGATGTTACCAGCCATTAATTCTTCCTAATAAAAAGTGATATTTTCCCTAGCCCACTGAAACAGGGCTTGTGTAGAGCATTATACAAACTCTATTATTATTATTATTATTATTATTAATAATAAACTTTTATCTTGACTGAAGTTCATGATAGTTTTCTTGAATTATAATGGAGTTTATTCCATATATACACCCTGTGAGGAAATGCTGTTGAATTTACAGCTTTTGCACCAAATCTGAGCATCAGGTTTTAAGTAAAAAGTATGAAAGTTTCTGGAAGCATCAAATCTCAGAAGCATTATATTTAAATATTCAAATAAAATGCTTTGAAACTGGAGATAACCATGGTTGAAGTGTTCTCATCTGGCACATGAGAAATGTGAGTCACTACACTGCAGCAGTCATTCCTGAAGAGAGATGAAAAACAAGGGTGACTTTCAATTCTCATGTGCCAGGTATGAATACTGTTGGACTGTGGTTACCTGCAGTTTCAAAGCATTGTGCAAGTCACCACATTTTTTATTTTTTTTATATGTTGTATAAGTAGAAAAGTTTTCATTAGCCAATAGTCTGCATGATACAGGCATCAATTCTGACCAATTTTAGGATTTAAATTCTAAGTCTGGGTACCAGAATTTACAAATTCTGCACAAGGTTGGCAGCAATTTGAAACAATGGCAAAACTTTTAATACAAACTTTCAAATTCCACATGGTAGCTATGAGGAAATCTTGACGAACCACATATGTAGGCTACATGAATATATAATTAATAATATTGTGCAACATATACAGTATCCCAAAGTACTATTCAAAATCTTGGTAGACTGTATGCCACACAGATACCAAAAACAGGGACTTCCTTCTCTGCACACACTTCCTTTTATTACTGAGGCCAAGCCTAGTTTTTTGACCAACTTGGATAGACCCTAACCTAACAAATCACTAACTTGGGCTTTCAGCCATGCAAATTGCATTGGAGAGGATTTGTATTTTCAGTCCAAATATTCAATTTTGTAAATGCAGATGTTTGGCCAAATATCACATGTTGAATATTTGGTATTTGGCAAATTTGATATTCAGAGCATCTATATTATTATTATTATATAATAAAATGGGACTTCATTAGACTCAAAAAGTGGGACAAGTTGGTTCTTCTTAGGCCAGTGACCTGTGCTCTACATACCTAAGCCAACTGACAAGTTTGGCAATAATAATAGTAATTCTAAAAAGAGAAAAGTGATTCCAAATTCTATTGAAAACAGGAGAAAGTGAAACAAATATCTTATATTATGGCTATAGCAATCTAAAATGTGACCACCAAGTCAAACTAATCTCCAAACTTCTCAATTTGGTACTATTGGGATGTTATATATACACATCATATATTATATATATATATATATATATATATATATATATATAAAATAGCCATTTGCATTCAAATTGCCTATGCTAATAATATTGCAAAATGTGTGTATATTCTGCAAACTTGCACCAAGATAAAGTTTCATACCCTGGAAATCAGTAATGATGAAAATGCTGCAGCTGTATCTGAAATTAAAATAAACTCAAAATAAAAATAAAAAATCTGACAAGGTTCCACACAGGGAGGCTTTCTATAAATTAAAAGCTTATGGAATATCAATATACAGTAAATCATAAACTGGGTAGAAAATGGCTACAAAACAGGGAACATAGTAATTTTAAATGGTCATGAATCAGGATGACAAAGTGGAAAGAGTGGTACACCACATGGATCAGTTTTAGGTCCATTACACTTTACCGTGTATCTGAATGATTTAGAAAAGGAAGTAGATAGTAAAATACTGTAGCTAAATTTGCAAATACAAAAGTAGCAGCCGTAATCACAAAAGAAAGAAATCTCATACACTTCAAAAAAGATCTTGATAGATTAGTTACCTGGGCTAGTAAGAGGTACATGGAATTCAACTTTCAAAAATGTAACTTCCTCCATTTTAGCAGATATAATTGTAAACTTTAGTTATAAGATGCAAGGAAACTGGTTAGAGGATGTCCATCAAGAAAGACATCTTGGAATTGAGTTAGCAGTGCTCAATTTTTTTAAGCAGTGCTTAAAGGCTAGATAAAAGGCAAATAAAATGCTATGTATTATTAGATTTATTTCACTTTGCTTTTTGTTCTTTCTAACCAAATTATTCAACTATTTTCTTAATTGCCTGTAGCAGGAGCGGCTCGCAGGTAGGCACTGTGGAACTGCAGCACCCCCATGATCTTTATATTTAAATATTTAAAATAGCCTCTCTGATTGTTTTTTTTCAATGAACTTTGAGTTTTTAAATCAGATTATATCCTTTTTTCCTTAAACTATTTCAATGCCGAATGAATGAATCACAAAAGTAGCTTCAGCCTTCCCATGGAACTGCGTACTTAACAGTTCCAGATTTTGTTCAAAACGCTTGAAACCTCGGTGGTGGACATATGAAGAGCGAGTCAGAATCACGGGTTTAAGAGGATCCAAAGCACTGTGGACAGAGCAGTGTCGATTTGTTTGTTTGACATGGTAGTTGTGTTGCTGTATCATTTGCTAATTCAAAATTTAATTTCAGAATTGCATTTATCAATGATTTATCATCATTTATTTTTTGTCGTGAGATTGAAGTTATATAGCTTTCATTTCTTAGAATATTTTTTTTGCAAGTGACTTTATTTTTTGAAATTTTAACTAGGCGCCTATTCTATTATCATGGCTGCGCTAGCCCCAGAAGTGAGTCGGGTGACAGTGAGTAAAATTCAGTCTCATAATTTTTCACAGTTGAGTAATTCCAGGACAGATCACCCAATGGTCAACACCATCACCTCTCCGATTTTGTTCAAATTTGGTGTGCAGGTTAGGATTGGTGTTAGAAACAATTTCCCCAAATTTTTCTTCAATCCATTCATTAGGTCAAATTTTACGGAGGGGTCAAGTTTGAGGTTGAGCGCGTGACCTCTAAATTTCAAATGGTCATAACTCAACTTCTAATTGTCGGATCTTCACAAGTTTGGCACCATTGGATTTGGGAGAGTCTCTACTTTTCAAAAAGACCATTTACAACACTGTAGATCAGTTAGAAAAAAAGTTATGTTGTAAAAATTTTGACCTGACCTTTGACCTCGAGGATACCATTTTTCAGAAATTTTTATAGATGACAAAAATGTTCCTTGAAACAAGATCTACCAGAATCAGTAATAAATTAGTGTCTTATTTACCGGTATGTAGGTCAAAACACGATTTCTAATGACTATGTCTGCAAAAATTTTGACAAATTTTTCGCACTTTTCATAAATCACTACCCCATAAATATTTTAAAAGTCAAAATCAGAAAATTTTTATAGAAGACAAAAATGCTGTATGAACAGAAATCTATTAGAATCAGTAATAAAAAGCGGTCTTAATTACTAATAGATAGGCTAAAATTTGATTGTATGTATGATGATCTTTGGTGAGATATTTTCAGATTTTTAAATAAAAATTACAATTGTATGTAAACTATTAATTTTCTGTTTCCAAGATTTTTATTTATAACTACATGATTTTGTTTTTTGTTTCCAGATCTTAATTAAATGTAATTACATAAATAAAATAAAAATTAATTTGTAACAATGCCACAAAACTTATTATTTTGTTGCGATCCGCAAAAAAAACACAAAAGAAGATGTTTCAACAAAGTATTTCCTGTAAATAAAATATTAGCTGCAAATAGTTTTGGCATGTTAAGCGAAAAAGATTTCTTATGCAGCAATTGTTCAACCAAATTTAAAAATAATCCGCAAATTTTGGAGAGATTAAGTTTGCATAAAGAAATGGATGTCGAAGAAAAAATCCAAGAAGCGGCACTGGAGAGAGAAGATAGTGGAACGTCTCATACCAGCAATGCATTATCAGATTTGGATACATCATTTATTGGAAAAAATATATTGATGGACAAAGTTCTTCCATTCTTAGATGAAAGTCCAATTAAAACAAGTAAGCGCATAATCTAAAATACTAATATTTTTCGCAAACTTTCATATCTTACCTAAAGCCTAAAATAAAAAATTATAATTACAACTTTACATCCTGATATTATAGGTTACTAAAATATGGGAGATAAATTTCAAAACTTTTAATTTAATGTTATTTTCTATTATTGTACTTTTCAAATTAACACTTTAATTTTATTTATTTATTAGGCGGGCTAACACCGGTACAAAAACAAAAAAAAGGCGCAAAGAAACTTGTGTTCACCACAGAGAAACTTAAAAGAGGATTGGAAAGTGCGTATGGAGTTGAAATTCCTGAGTCTACAAAAAAAAAGAGAGAACTAAATAATGAAGAAGAACTTGAATTAGAAAGGTTATAGAATAAAATGTTTTTTCCACACACCTATCTATCAGCTATTAATATATATATTTACATATGTATCTATGTATAAAAATTACCTACACACAGACATAGAATTAATACTTTAAAATCAAAGTTATGTAAATTTAGGTTTAATTAATTTATCATGGGATTCATGCAGTATATTTTTTTTTAAATTAAATAATATAAAATTTTTAGATTTCGAGGTATCATGGAGGAACTACGTGTAGAATTTCAAACAGAAGGTACTAGTTTAAACAAGAAAATTCAAATTTTAACGCTGTCCCCATTCACTATTAAGAAAACGCAAGAATATTTTAATACGACAAACTATATGGTAAAAAAAAGCAGAGAATTTAAAAGAAAATTTAAAATTCTCCCTGAAATTCCAAGCATGTCAAAAGGTAAAGTCATCTCATTTGAAACAAAACAAATAGTTAAAAAATTTTATGAGTCTGATGAATACAGTCGTCAATGTCCTGGTCAAAAGGATTGCAAATCCTATACCAATTTTGAGGGTAATAAGGTCAAAATACAAAAACGCCTTCTTTTGTGTAATTTGAAAGAACTTTTTGCCGCATTCTGTAGCATTCCGGATAATCCAAAAATAGGTTTTAGCAGTTTTGCTGCATTGCGACCTCCTCACTGCATTATTGCTGGTAGTAGTGGCACACACAGTGTGTGCGTGTGCACCTACCACCAAAACCCAAAATTACAGCTGGCAGCATTAGGAATTAAAGGCCTAGAATATAAAGATTTAATGGCGGAAGCTGTATGCGACATAAACGCTGAAGCATGCATGATGCAAAAATGTGGTCAGTGCAAAGGAGTAGCTGGTGTTAAAAGTTACTTAGAACAACTAATGATCAGCGAAAATTTTGAAGAAATTAAATTTAAACAGTGGCAGACTGTAGACCGGTGCACACTAATCGAAAAAAGTCAGTCCCCTGAAGAATTTATAGATACCCTCTCCAATAGTATTTTTGTTTTGACCAAACACCATTTTATTTGCAAGTCCCAATCAACATACTTCAAAGAATTGAAAGAAGGTTTGTCAATGACGGAAGGATGTCTGGTTGGCGACTTTGCCGAAAACTACTCCTTCATCATCCAAGATGCGGTGCAGGGGTTCCATTGGGAAAATTCCCAATGTACCCTGCACCCGTATGCTTTTTATTATAAAGACTGTGACATGAAGTTGCAGTGTGATACGTTCTGTATAATTTCTGATGGTCTAAAACACAATAGCGTATTAGTATACACGTTTTTAAAAAAAATTATACCTATCATACTGGCCGACCGCCCCAACATAAAAACTATACATCATTTCACTGACGGGTGTGCCGGCCAGTATAAAAATAAATTCAATTTTTACAACTTGTGCCAGCAAAAATATGATTTTAACATAACAGCTTATTGGCATTTTTATGGAACATCACACGGAAAAAATATTTGTGATGCTATTGGAGCCACAGCAAAGAGGTCAGTTGCGAAGGCATCTCTTCAAAGAACCGTCACTGATCAGATCCTGACTCCTGAGGCATTCTACGACTTCTGCAACCGAATGGAATCAAAAATCAAATACTATTTCGTACCACTCTCAGAAGTTAAAGAAACTGAAGTTTTTTTAAATCGCAGAACTCTTCCTTTGAAAACCATTACAGGTACCCAGAAGTTTCACAAATTTGTCCCCATTTCAAGCAACTTAATAAAGGTCTTCAGTTTATCAAAACATCAAGACGAATTAGGAGAAGTAAAAGTGCTTTTAAATGATAAATCAGAGCCAGCCATAGCCAACGAAATTATTACCCATGAAACCATCAGCACTAGGGAAGATGTGATAGTTGGGTGCTTTGTTGCAGTTTTGTATGAAAAAACATTTTGGTTTGGGTCGGTGCAGAGTTATGATGAACAGTATGATGACTATAGCATAAAATTCCTTCATCCATCAGGGCTGTCACCATCGTACAGTTTTCCGCAAAAAGAAGATATTTGTGCTGTTCCTAAATCTAATATATTAGGACGTATAGAAGCTTCCTTGAGAGGCGGAACACGAATCCAGTACAAGTTTCCGCAAGAAATAGAATTTTTTTATGAAAATTTTTTATATCAAATAAAATGAAAACTTTAAATAAATAAGGAAAATAAAATTAATTATGTACTATGTAGTTTGTACCTTTTTAATACCCATACAGTAAATAGAATTGTGGCTATGTCATCTAACTTATTTAGTAATTTTGCTTAAATGTCAGTATATTTCATTCTTATACGAATTAATGCCAAATCTGTATATTATAATTAATTATAAAGATTTTCATATAGCGTTGAGTACCAGATAGATATAATTGACGCCATTAGTTATTTTTTATAGCAATCTGTATATTATACATTAGCATAGATTTCTTAAGCTATATTTATTTCTTATATCTACATTCACTTTTACAATAATAATATAGGTATCTCTACCAATGTAAGTAGGATATGTTTAAAATATTTCTGGAATGTAATTTTTTTTTTTTAATTTTTTCAAAATTTTAGAAAACTAATTAAAAATTTTGATAGCAGCATCATACATACAATCAAATTTTAGCCTATCTATTAGTAATTAAGACCGCTTTTTATTACTGATTCTAATAGATTTCTGTTCATACAGCATTTTTGTCTTCTATAAAAATTTTCTGATTTTGACTTTTAAAATATTTATGGGGTAGTGATTTATGAAAAGTGCGAAAAATGTCAAAATTTTTGCAGACATAGTCATTAGAAATCGTGTTTTGACCTACATACCGGTAAATAAGACCATTTTATTACTGATTCTGGTAGATCTTGTTTCAAGGAACATTTTTGTCATCTATAAAAATTTCTGAAAAATGGTATCCTCGAGGTCAAAGGTCAGGTCAAAAAATGTTTTACAGCATAACTTTTCTTCTAACTGATCTACAGTGTTGTAAATGGTATTTTTGGAAAGTAGAGACTCTCCCAAATCCAATGGTGCCAAACTTGTGAAGATCCGACAATTAGAAGTTGAGTTATGACCATTTGAAATTTAGAGGTCACATGCTCGACCTCAAACTTGACCCCTCCGTAAAATGACCTAATGAACAGATTGAAGAAAAATTTGGGCAAATTGTTTCTAACACCAATCCTAACCTGCACACCGAATTTGAACAAAATCGAAGAGGTGATGGTGTTATTTTCGATTTTTGTTGGGTGATCTGTCATGGAATTACTCAGTTATCTCTTCAAGAAAAAATAGCTATTAAAACTGAAGGATGCCCTACACCAGAAATTCAAATATCTCAGCCCGGAATAAGTAACAATAAGAAATATATTCGTAGTTTTAATTGAGAATGGTACCAAAGAAAAAGTTGGCTTTGTGGTTGTAAAGTTAAAAAAGCATTATTTTGTTTCCCGTGTCTACTACTCGGTGGTGACTTGACGTGGACAAAAAGTGGTTTTACAAATATAAACAAAATGAAAGAAAAACTGAAAAGCATGAGCATTCAAAGAAGCATATTGATAATGTGATTTCCCTGTCACTTTTAGGAACAGTAAATATCAAAGAACAACTTAGTGAGGCTTACAAACTGTTGATTATCAAACATAACAAAGTTACCAAAAATCTTGAAATATTGTCGAAAATAATAGACTGCATTAAATTCTGCAGAAATTTTGAGATTTCTTTACGTGGACATGATGAAAAAGATGATTTGGCAAATCCAGGTGTATTCAGGGATTAATTAATTTCGCATCAAAATTAGATCCCGATTTAAAAAAACATTTATAAAGCAACACAGTCTTCAAGGGCATTTCCAAAACCATTCAGAATGATATTCTTGACTGTGTGCTGCAGGTATCCCGCAATCAAATAAAAAAAGAAATTAAAGAAGCTTTGTTTGTGGTGGTCATGGCTGATGACACAACTGATGTTTCTGAACACACTCAAATGGTTACTGTTCTGAGATACGAGCTGAATGAGGAAGTCTTTGAGCGCTTCTGGGGTTTCTTTACTCTGGAAAATCAAACAGCAGAAGGACTATCTAAGTGCATTCTAGATCAGCTAGATATTCTTCTCGAAGGAAACAAGCAGAAACTAATTGCTCAGACATTTGATGGCGCAAATGTCATGAAAGGAAAAAAAGGGGGAGTTCAGGCTAAAATTAAAGAAGTTTACAATAATGCACACTTCATTCACTGTTATGCCCACCAACTGAATCTGATTATGAAAAATGCAGCAAGTACTACCAGAAATTCAAGAATATTCTTTTCTAACCTCTTGGCTATACCAACATTTTTCTCCAGGTCACCACTTTGTCTCTCTATCTTAAGCAAACATATGGCCAACCGCATTCCTCGTCCATCCCCTACTAGATGGAATTTTCATATACGCACCGTAAACCGTGTCTATGAAAATTTCGAACCCTTAAAAAAATGCCTTGAAGAAATAGTCAACAGCAAACGCAGATCAAACCATTTCAGAAGCAACAAGAATTTTGCACGTTTTGAATAAAGAAAACTTCATCTTTTGGTTGAAACTTTTTCATCAGATAATGCCTCATGTAGAAGTCATTTACAATCAAATGCAATCTCGAGCTATTGACTCGTGTAAAGTACAAGAACATATAGCAAACTTCAACAATGCCATTTTAAAAATAAGAAATTTGGAGTACTGTGAAAATCCTTCAAAAACACTCATGATTGAAGCAAAGGAAGTGTGTGACTGCGTATGTGTTGACATAGCTGAGAGGTATTCATTTACCAAACAATTAGTAGCTGCTAAGCTGTTTACCAAGGAAAACTTCGATAGCTATAATATGAAAATGCCTATGGAAGAGGTAATGGTGACCACTGAGGCATATCCCATGATTGAAAAAGAAAAGCTTCTTACTGAACTAAAAGTTTTCTACAGTAGACCTGATATGCACAATTACGATAGGTTAATTGATCTGCTGAAATTTATCACTGAAAATAATCTAGTAGATGTTCTTGGAGAACTAGCTAAGCTTATAAAAATTCTTTTGACCATCCCCATGACTACATCCGAGGCCGAACGCTGCCATTCAACATTAAAAAGAATAAAGACGTTCTTAAGGAGCACTATGAATCAGGAAAGACTAAATGCTCTTGCATGATTTCAATAGAGAAAAATTTGATCAACAGTACACAGAATTTCAATGAAAAAGTAATAGACCTTTTCACTCAGAATAAAAACAGAAGAATGGAATTTGTTTATAAATAAAATTTTTGGCAAATTCGAAATTACCCATTAAGCGTAAGTACCCTATAATTGATTTTATGATACTATTTTACTTATTTTTATGACTGAGTAGTGAGTAGTTATCTATTTATCTATTCGACTTTCTCTCTCATATATATATATATATAATCAACACAATTGTTCGCAATTTCTGAGGCAGCACCCCCATAACTGAAAGTCACAAGCTGCCACTGGCCTGTAGGTTCATTCCAAATGAAAAATCA
This sequence comes from Bathynomus jamesi, assembly GCA_023014485.1. Classification (NCBI taxonomy): domain Eukaryota; kingdom Metazoa; phylum Arthropoda; class Malacostraca; order Isopoda; family Cirolanidae; genus Bathynomus; species Bathynomus jamesi. The sequence continues at coordinate 243,484 of JAJOZX010005986.1, read as the reverse complement.
ATCAAAATTTGGGGCTTTTTTTTACCACACTTACTCCAGTTTTTGTAAAATTTGCTATGCAGTATATAACTGTCCTTAACCCTTTAAGGACGATTCCCATAGCATATGTGGTCACTCTGTCACCAAATGGTATAAGTTTTATTGTTATTCAAAACTAAATATTTTAGTAAACTATTCACTGAAATAATACACATTTTGGGTTCCTTTCCCAACAACTAAATGATACCTACAGTATATAAACATGTAGAAAAATGTATAGAAACAAGGCATTACCATAGCACAATTTATATTATTATTTCTGGTGCAACTTTAAAGTACCATCCATCTTGAAAGGGTCAAGAAAGAACTTTGAATCAAATTTTAGTTCTCTGTGAACCTCATTCAGATTTATAGGTTATTAAAGTTTGACCCAACCTCAGTCACTCCATGCCTTCTCAGAGTTCACAAATTTCTTTCTAACCGACATACAGAAATGAATCTGGTAGAAATTTAAAGCTCATAAATATCTTTTATTCTATAATTATTCTGTGGAGTCAAACTCTTAAAAGTTACATAATATTTTACCTTTGACCTGACCTAGGTCAAATGTTGTAGCCAATCTATAGACAACATTCTCTGCAAGTTTCATAATGTGCCCATAAATAGCTTTGACAGAAAAATAAGCTGAATTTGTATAGGGTTCCAAATGAATTCTCTTTCTTGATTAAGGGGAAATTTAAATTTTCCTGGATCAGACATTACATTAAAATTATAGTGAAGCAACAAAAGCCAGTTTACAGCACCCAGAGCTGGCCCTACGGGAGGGCAAATGGGACAACCACCTGGGGGTACCAAAAGCCCCTCATAAAAATTATCAATTGCATGAATACAATCTTTAGGGCATGTATAGGGTGCCAATGTTTATTCTGCCTGGGGCACCATTTTGCCTAAGGCTAGCTCTGACAGCATCCATATGATGACCAAATACAAACTCCACAGCAACTGTATAATGTATATGTTGGCAGAGGATAATATTTGTATGTATTCACAAAAACTCTCAGAGTAACATCAATGTCCCGTACTATTTTTTTTACCTTGATCTTTGGTACAAGAACCTTTGTCTTGATTGTGACATTTATTTGGTCAAGGACATAGTAACACAAGAACAAACACTATGAACAATAATTTCATAAAGCAAGAACTGTGACTGGCACCAGTACCATATTAAGGATTTTTGGGCCCTGGGGCCAAAATATTCTTAGGGTTGCTCAACAAGACAAATCTTCGAGTCACGTAAATTAATGAAACCATTTATTTCTAAATCAAATAATGCAATTTTTACACAAATACCAAGATGTTACAATTACACCAAACCAATAACACAACTACAAGTCCACTACTAATCTACCAAAGTTGGTCACAAAATCATCCACCACCAGTATACAAAAGTTTTTTGAACTGCTTCATATTACTAAATTTTCTAATCACAAGCTCAGTATTTAAATTCTGCAAAATATTCTTTTCTATGCATAACAATGACAGAAAGATATTGTTGAGCATTCCAAATTTATCACTGATGTCATTATAAACATCAACCCCTAAAACAGCTGGGCCCTGGGGCCTGCCCCCCCCCTTAATACGCCATTGAGTGGCACACAAAAACTGCACTACCCTACTTCAAACCAGTTTCTGAAACAAGGCTTACTATTTGAGAATTTTCCAATCTAAGGATCAGAGAGATGAATCAGTCACCTGCAAAGAAGGTTCTTTCACCTTCAATCAAGTGAAGGGATATATGACTGTCCAATATGATGGCCATTGGTGGCTGGGGTTGGTAGTAAATGCTAATACAAGAGAGCACAAGGCAGAAATTACATTTTTATACCTTGGACCAGCAAGATCCTTCTCTTTTCCATGTTACGAAGAGAGGCTCATTGTTGACATTTCTTGAACCAACAACTCCAACAGGTGAACAGGAAGAACCTATTCTACGAATGATATTGATATGGCCAAATCATCAAAAGCTCTGCAAGATGATGATATGAAACAAACCTAATTAAAGTAATATAGTGTAAGTTATAATACAATACTTAGAAAATATATGATTAATCATTAACAATAAAGTTTACTACTTCTAACAATGATTTGTTTATCCAATGAATCAGTACATAAACATTAGTAACAGAGTACTTAGCTATTGGAGGTAATGACACACAACATAATTAAAAATAATAGATTAGACTATTTCTTATTAAAAAAGGAACAAATAACCTATTAACTATATTATTTGTCCAGAGGTCCTAAACAATATGTCATTATAATCTTAAACTATTATGGTACTAGGTACATTATGAAACTTACAGGTATACTGTCTATAGATAAGGCTACAACATAAAATTTGAAAAAAAAAGACATTATTAGACCTAGGTCAAGTCAAAGGTCAAAATATTATATAGCTAACTTTTAAGATTCTGACTCTAGGGGCATTCCAGGACAAATCACCCAAAAATTAAAAAATTTGTCACCACTCCGACCCAGATTTTAATGAAAAGTGACATATGGGGTTCTTCCGGGTGCTGATTTCACTGGTTCAAATAAAAAAGTTCTATGACCCATAGTTTTTGAGATATGGGCCCCAAAATCTTGGGGGCCCACTTTACCACCTAACTTTAATGGGCAATAACTCCCAAACATCTTGTAGACCTATAAAACTATACATTTTTAGAATCAGCATGAAGAGATCTATTAAATGATACCACATTCAAATGTGTAGAACAATAATGAAAATTTTCCCCCCTTTTTTATTTTTTTTTTGACCCCCCCTAGACAGTGAAATCCAAAAAAATTTTCATTTATTAAACTTCCATTAATTGTTAAAAGATACAAACAATAAAAAATGTGGGTATCAAGTTGCAAGATATTTTAAAAATTATTGAAAAAATATGTACATTGACATTTGTACATTGAAATTTTGACATTTTTACGCAGACTAAAATAGAGAACTACAAATGATATATTTACATCCTATGTATAACTCATATTCACACAGTCTCTCTCTCAAATGTTTGTTAATTATGCTTATTTTTATTACAGATGTGCTTATTTTGAGTCAAATCATATCTTATTTTTGAGATTTACAATTGTGTATTTTTAGTAATGAAAAATGGTTAGATACTGTGATGATCCTTTACAAAAACATAAGAAAAAGATACACAAGGATATAAGAACCATCAGCCAATCACTTTATGATCATGTAAATGGAAACTACAAAGGAATACTGTACTATGTAGCAACTGTAGAAAATTATTGACCCAGAGACCAGAGTTGCTATCAACATCACAAAGTGAAGAGTCTGATCACAATCAGTCTTCTGAGAATGTTATTTCAGAAAGCGATGAATATGATCCAAGTATATCAAGTAATGCCAAAGAAGAGGTTTCTCAAGTTCTAGAAAGTCTTGCTGTGACTCCAGTGAAGAAGCGTAAGTATTTAATGATAGGTACTTTTTATATTTATAATTTTTTTATTTATATTGTTTATTTATAATGCATTTACTTTCAAGACAGTTTTTCAGCAGTTGCTGAAAAACTTAATGAAATTGATATGTCGACATATTAATTATTATTGTCCATATCAAATGGAGTCAAATGTTTATTAATTCAAAAATTTCAGATGGTTTGGGTTCTCAAGAAAAGAAGCAAAAGCTATTCAAACAATAGAAAAAGCACGTCATTCTTTAAAACGAAAGCTAGAAACAAGTTTAGAAATTGAGATCCCAAGCCCATCAAAAGCTACAAAGTTGGATCATGAAACTCAAAGGTATGAATTTTAAAATGATACGCTATTATTAAGTAGGAATATACCTAAACTAAAACTGAAGCATAAAAACAAAATGTAGGTATTCACCTTTGATAGTAGAAACTAGAAGCACAACTCCCTAAAGATTGGAGATCAATGGGCCCATTAAATCATTTGGAATTCATTTGGTCACAAAATAATTTTTGGTTTAATTTGACTATCTCAAAGAATGCTCATTTTGTTACACTTGAAATCAATATTATAATCCAAAAAATTTAATATGCACATGTAATGTTTTGTTTATAGCTATTATACATTCATGAATTTGTTTCAGGTCAATGATTCATCTCATGAATGAACTGGTTGAAGCTTTCCATTCTACTGACAGTTATGAGAGGAAACTCAAAATATTGACATTATCTCCATTTACCATATCAAAAACTATAAATCTATTTCAGACAACTGAATATTTAGTTAAGAAAAGCAGAAATATAAAACAAAGACTTGGAATTATTCCTGAAATTGAACCCATGTCAAAAGGAAAAGTAATAACTAAAGGTACTAAAGATTCTGTTCAGAAATTTTTCGAATCAGATGAAATTAGTCATTTGTGCCCAGGTACAAAAGACTGCCTGAGTATCAGAAATGAAAGTGGGTATAAAGAATCTGTGCAGAAAAGACTGGTGTTAATGAATCTGAAAGAAGCTTTTAGTCTCTATAAAAATAATCCAGATAGTCCCCAAATTGGCTTCTCTAGTTTTGCCAGCCTTCGCCCCAGACATTGTGTTTTAGCTGGAGCTGCTGGTACCCATTCTGTGTGTGTATGTACATACCACCAGAATGCCAAAATACAATTCTCAGCTTTGGGTGTCAAAGGGTTGGAATACACAACTCTTATGGAGAAAGCAGTGTGTGATGTCAACAACAGGAATTGCATGATGCAAATATGTAATCTCTGTCCAAAAGAACAAGGTATTAAGAATTTTTTGCTCACTTTTCAAAGTGTTAACGATCCTGAATGTGAGGAAATAAAATATAAACAATGGGTTACTACAGATCGATGCAATATGGTTGAAAAAACAGAATCTGTAGATGATTTTATAAATTCATTAAGCACAAAAATTGTCAAATTGACACATCATCACTTTATAGCAAAGAATCAGAGTGCATTTCTAAAAAACTTGAAGAATAATTTAAATAGCCATACAGCTGTAGTTCTTGGTGACTTTTCAGAAAACTACTCATTTGTAGTACAGGATGCAGCCCAAGGTTTTCATTGGGAAAATACCCAATGCACAGTGCATCCCTTTGTGTTATATTATAAGGAACCAGAAAGTAATGAAACAAAACATTCAAGTTATTGTTTTTTATCTCCAAATACAAAACATAACACTACAATGGTTTACACTTTTTTAAATACACTCATACCTATTATTAGAAAATCCCACCTTCATATCAAAAAATTACATTATTTTACTGATGGATGTGCAGGACAATATAAAAATCATTTCAACTTTGTTAACATTTGTAAACATGAAGATTTTGGGCTGGAATGTGAGTGGCATTTCTTTGCCACAAGCCATGGTAAGAGCGCTTGTGATGGGATTGGGGGTACAGTGAAAAGATCTGTAGCCAGAGCGAGTATGCAGAGAACATTCACAAATCAAATATTAACACCAGAAGACATGTTTGAATTTTGTTCAAACAATATAAGTGACAGCATAAATTTTTTTTAATAAATTCTGAAGAAATTGAAGCTATGGAAAAATTTTTAAGTGACAGATATGAAAAAAGTATGCGGCTAACAGGAACACAAAAATTCCACAGATTTGTACCTATTAATGCAAATAACAAAAACATTTGAATTATCTTCTGATGAAGTTGGTGAGGTGAGGATTATAAGCAAAGCTTTTCTGGGTGAAGATAATGTTGAAGTTAATCCAAAATAGGAGAGTACATAGTTTGTACTTACAATGATCAGAAATGGTTGGGATTTGTACATTCCTATAATGAGGAATTTGATGACTTTGAGGTTAGCTTTTTGCACCCATCAGGATATAGTGTTTACTATTACTTTCCACAAATTAGAGATACATGCCACATATCAAGAGATAAAATTTTAGGTTTATTAAGCACACCAACTTTAAAGCCAGGAACAATGCGTATTCAATATGTTTTCCCAGAAAATGAGTTGAAAAAACTCGTGTAATTATGAATCAACTTGATGTAATAGTGTGTTCAATTTGTATTTTTGCTGTTTATTTTCATCCATGTGAATATATCATTTGTAGTTCTCTATTTTAGTCTGCAGGCGTAAAAATGTCAAAATTTCACAATGTACATATTTTTTCAATAATTTTTAAAATATCTTGCAACTTGATACCCACATTTTTTATTGTTTGTATCTTTTAACAATTAATGGAAGTTTAATAAATGAAATTTTTTTTGGATTTCACTGCCTAGGGGGGGGGTCAAAAATAAAAATAAAAAGGGGGGAAAATTTTATTATTGTTCTACACATTTGAATGTGGTATCATTTAATAGATCTCTTCATGCTGATTCTAAAAATGTATAGTTTTATAGGTCTACAGTAAGATGTTTGGGAGTTATTGCCCATTAAAGTTAGGTGGTAAAGTGGGCCCCCGATTTTGGGGCCCATATCTCAAAAACTATGGGTCATAGAACTTTTTTATTTTCACCAGTGAAATCAGCACCCGGAAGAACCCCATATGTCAATTTTCATCAAAATCCGAGTCGGAGTGGTGACATGCATTGGGTGATCTCTCCTGGAATGCCCCTCTATAAAAAAAATTATAGAATAAAAAAGGTAGATCTATTTAAGGGCTTTAAAATAATACCTGAATCACTTCTGTATATCAGTCAGAAAGAAATTTATGAACACTGAAAAGGCATGAGGTGAATGAGATCAGGTCAAACTTTAATGACCTATAACTCCAAATGAGGTCACAGACACAGGTTAAGATATACAATATTGTATATCAACTTTTAGGAAAATTGGAGAGTATCAAGTTTTTTCATCATTGATTTCATATGCATAATTATCTAACTTAGGCCTAATTATCTAAAGCTTCTTCATTATTACTACTTTTTAACTCCCAAAATGTGCTCTTATTTTTGGTAATTACCGTAATAAGTTTTGGGGACACCAGTATTTTGGACCTCTGATTAGCTTAAAGTTGGTATAAAATGGGCAGATCACCAAACTCTGGCATCCCTGAAATTTAATAGGCCTATTAACTTTATTTTTAATATTTTTCACCACTTCTTTATTTCACCACAAAGGTCTCTTAATATTATTCCTGATAATTTGAGAGAGAATATATTTATGTCAATCTGCTCCAAAACTTCCTTAAACTTTGGACTGCATGTCAATATAGCATTTTTATTGACAAATTTAATATCCTACTTCGCTGATCCTAAAAACTCCCTAAATTTACAATAGCTAGTCACCTTTTGAGAATAAAGGAACTAAATTACACTATTTACCAACTCCCTATTTAATTCTAACTTAAAATGTATAATAGAAAGGTCACTATTTCCTAATGGCTCTCATACTGGAAGTTCATTAATAACTTACTAATTACAGTATTAGATAAAACTATATCTAAGATTCCTTGATCCTTAGTTTATCTACAAAGTACATAATAAAGTTATCCAATCCATTTCAATGGAAATTCTTGCTTAATGCATTGATAGGCCGGGCTGAAACTCAAGATAGAATTAATCAGTCATTAACAGTTGGCTTTTGATATAAAAATAAGATTCCTGAAAAAAATAATTGGTGGCCACCAACGTGTGTCCAGCCACCCCCGTTTTTGTAAAAACATCTAATGCTGCACTAGCAAAATCAGGAAAATGGCAATATCTCTTCTTCTGAACATGCTAGAGAGATGGTTTGCATACCAAAAGATGCAGAATTTGATTTAGAACAAATTATTAAGAGTGGTATTTTTTAATAAAACCTTTAGTTTTTGAGTTATTTTAGAAAAACTAATTTTTGGGGCCCATAGACCCCCTTTCGACAGACCTTAGTGACAAAAGAAATTCTAAAATAAGCATGATTTGGCTTTTTGATTACTAACTACCTCGACCATTTTACCCCGGAGAGTGGCAAAGGCATTGACATTGCTCATGGCATTTATAAGATCATTAAAGGGACAGAACTTGAGGCCAAATTAAACTTGGTTAAAGCAGATGGGACAAATACTAACACAGGACATATGCATGGGTCAAACAGATATTTGGAAATGTTTTTAGGGCAACCTCTTCAGTGGGATATTTGTCTTCTGCATCTAAATGAATTGCCACTTAGACACATCTTCATAACTTTAGATGGGACAACAAAAAGTCCAGACAAATTTTCTGGCCCTCTTGGTTCTCAGCTCAATGGGGATGTGTCAGAATGGAATGTTGTGGACTTCAAATCTATACCTTATCCTGCATTTGTGCTTCTACCAAATGAGGTGTTCAATAACACAGCTCAACAAAAAAATTTTTTTGTTTCGTTGCCAAGGAAATTTGTATGAATTTAGGGTATTTTGGGGTTACTGAATTCCAAAATGAAAGTAGTTTTTCTGATTTGGCTCTAGTTCTTGAGATAATGAATACCCTCAATTAATAGGAAACGTAACCATAACGCATGCATATGGGAAACTACCAGAACATTCTAGATGGTGAGACACGCGAATATTCTTAGTGTTTACTCCGCGATCATTCTAGAATATTCCCCCTCCGTATATAAGTCATTGGCCACCCAACCAGTAGACAGTTGACAGTGTGGTTAATGTTTCAATCGATACAAGAAACTCAAGTGGGATTATCCCAATTTGGAATCAGCAAGGCGACCTGTGTCACACAGCGAAGACATTCCCATACCAGTGTTTACCACACTGCCCAACCTTTCATTGCCAGAATTTGAAGAAATTCAGGACTTAGGTGGTAGTAGTGGAAGTGACTATGAAGGAAGCATTTCAACACCTCAGCAGTTCTCCCAAGACGAACTCAATGATCTGATACGGGACCTCAGTCTGTCAAAGTCTGCTTCAAATACATTTGTAGATCGTTCCCTGGACTAAGTATGGAAAAACTAAAAGCTGGAATCTTTGATGGCCCTCAAATCCGTACACTTATCAAGGATTCTAATTTCACAAAATTTATGAATGGGTGTTGAAGCTTCTGCCTGGTGCAGTTATGTCTCAGTTGTCAAGAACTTCTTGGTAACCACAAACAGACAATTATGAGAACTGGTGCAAACATGCTCACAAACTTTGAAAGTTGGGTACTATGAGCATAAAGGTACACTTTCTCCATAGCCACTTACGCAGGTTTCCGGATAATCTTGGTGATTTTAGCGAGGAACAAGGGGCGAGGTTTCATCAAGATATCAAGGTGATGGAGGAAAGGTATCAAGGCAGATGGGACAGACACATGATGGCAGACTATTGCTGGAACCTCCAACGTGATTGTCCTGATAACCCACATAAGAGAGAATCGTACAACAGAGATTTACTATACATTAATTGTAATTATGCGAATCAGCTTACTGTGTTTATCTGTTATTATACCGAATAAAATGCCATTATGTATTTCATGTGTTTACTTTTGTATGATTTGAGACAATTTCAATGCGATTTGTAAGTAGGCTCCGCCTGAACATTACATTTTTTGCATTTTTACGTGTTTCAATGGGGTACCAATTATCTCATAAATTAGAGCCAATCTAGCAAAACTGATGTCATATTCGGAATCAGCACCACAAAGTTACCCCAAAATCACTCTAATATGATTGGCAATGAAATGAGTGTTGACCAGTGTAATTTATCAACAGACCAATACTATGGATACTGCATCTGCTGGGCAATTATTACTGGTGAAGTGGATGAAGACCTTGCACTCTTAGAAGTTGGCCTGCTAAATCACTCTCAATGGCTCACCTTAGCCTATAGAATTCTTCGCTTTTATGTTTCACAAAAAAGACCCAGTAAGAACCTCAAAATCATAGTAGAATTCATCATCAAAGTATACTTTCACAGTTGATTCAATATCAAGGCTAATAAGAGGCTAGGTGATGGGTCAAGAAACCTATTCAATATGATCCAAAGAATAAATAAATTCCCTGACAGGAAAATTAGAGAAATTTGTTATGACATATTAAACAATAACAGCTATTTTGCTCATGGTGAAAATATTTTAGTTGGAATGCTGGCTGATGAAGATGAAGAGGTGAGGAGGTGTGCTGTCAATAAAGTTCTGTGTCTGAGGGGAGTTATAGAGGATTTTGATGATGAATCTGGTAGTAGCAATGATTTTGCAAGTGGAATAATTGAAAGTGATGATGAGAATGAAGAGGATCATGAAGGTGGTACTGATGAATATCCTGCTATAGATGAGAATGTTAGGGTCTTTAGAAAGCCAATCATCAATTTCAAAGCTTCTGCATACCACAAGGGTCATTCTCTGTCAGATCAACCAAAAAAAATTGAAATTAACACCCTCATCTCTCATATTTTGCTGAAATTTGGTTTATAGGGAGTTTGTGAGCCCTGAATCCATTTCTGAAATTATAAGGTCAATCCGACCAACGGTTCAAGAGATATGACCTCGGGCAATTTGAGGTCACTCGCGAGGTTACTAACATTTGGCGAGCCATAACTTGGGTAATAATTGTCATAATTATATAAAAGTATATATATTTAGAATCAGAAAACGACAAGGAATCCAAATATGCAAGTTTTAGAACTCTAGGTTGAAAAATAAAAAAGTTACACTGTAACCAAAATGTGAGGTCACGATTTGATCTCGGGGGTATCAAATGAGAATATTTTTTTTAAATGTAAAAAATGAAGGCATAGGCATTGGCTATTAGAATAAGCAAAAAAAAGTTTGTTTATGTTAGTATTTTTCATGTAACTAACATATAAGTGAACACCATATTCATAAGTTGTGCGTCAATTCTACCTATTTTTTCACACTTAAGCTCATAATTTGAACTATAGAAATTAAAATTACATTTTTTATAGATATAAAAAACAAAGTCAGAGTTCTTGACTAATAGAAACAATCATAAAAAGTTTGTTTATGTTGGTACTTTTCATGTAACTAACTTATAAGTGAACACCATATTTATAAATTGCTTGTCATTTCAAGGAATTTTTATATCTTAGCTATCAATTTGACCTCAAGCTCCAAGAATTTAATAAAAATTGTATTTCACTGCTAATCTACACTGGCAATAATAGTTATAATAGTGAAAGGGGAAGACTAAGCTCACATGTAGCCTAAACAAACCTGTTGAAACATGTTGCTACTTGTCTAAGTGTACAATCAACACAGATAGTTGCAAAATTCCTTGTCTACAGGTTAGTACAGTTCCAGCCAGCACTGTGGGTGGCTGGTGAGTATGGTGTTTTAATGAGCCTCAGAGACTATCAAGGCCTAAAATATTAAGTGTGTATAGCTATATATTTTCTAAAAAATGTATATTACCTAATTGTAAATCCTATATCTTTACAGATCAAAATACAATGGTTCGGCACTTGAAATACTGCCAGGACCCTATTCAAAAACAAGAAACGCATAACAATCAATCTTAGAAAAGTGACTGATGTACTTGTTGAAAAATGTGCTGGAAGAGTGAAAAAAGACTCATTGTTGTGTGTGAACTGCTGGACACTGATAATGAAAAACCCCACTATACTTAGTACCACTGAAAACAACGAGTCTGAGCAGGATTCAAATGAATCATCTACTATCAGTGGCTTGAGTAACATCTCTTCAATTCAAGATCTGGACAATGACAGTGATTGCTTGATAAAGGAAAATCCTTCAACTTCAGTTGAAACCAGTTCTCTAGCATTTCTGGACCAAACACCAGTTAAAAAAGTAAGTAAATTAATATAAATAACTTATACTTTACTACAAGGTCTGTTTGATCTACTATATAGCCAATTATATAGCATTTAAGGTACTATAATTAATATTTAATTACTAATATTCAGGTGTGTGAAACCTTTTTTTCTGTTCTTTTCAGAAGGGCTGTCATTAAGCCAGAAAAAGCGCAAGGCTCGTGGTAAGCTATCATCTGCTCAGAAACACCTGAAGGAGAGGCTAGAACTCAGTTATGGTGTTCAAATTACCGAGGAGGTAAGTGATACTTCAAAACCTGAAACTAAATCTGAAAACATCTCGACAAATTAATGAATGAATTGAAACAGTCATTCCTGGAGAGCAAATGTCACCATCACAAACTACAAATATTGACACTCTCACCATACACAATTGAAAAAACAGCTAGTTTCTTTCAAACTACAACATACATGGTGAAAAGAAGCCGTTCACTTAAATCAGAACATGGAATCCTTCCGAAGATTCCACTAATGAGCAAAGGAAAAGTGATATCTGAAGAACACAAAGATATAGTTAGAAGATTCTATGAGTCAGAAGAGGTTAGTCGTATGTGTCCTGGCCAAAAGGATTGCGTGAAAGTTATCAGTGCTGAAGGTGCAATGAAGGTGCAAAAACGATTGGTCCTCGGGAATTTAAGAGAGATGTTTGAACTATATAAAAATGATGAAAAGAATCCCAAAATAGGATTTTCCACATTTGCAAAATTACGGCCATCATATTGTGTGCTTGCCGTAGTGGTGGGACTCATTCTGTCTGTGTCTGCACATACCATCAAAATCCAAAATTGCAGCTGGCTGCATTGGGAGAAAGAGGTCTTTCATACAAGGATCTTATGGATTACAGTGTCTGCAGTACAGAAAGAGAGACTTGCATGATGCAACTTTGCAATGATTGCCCAAGAGAAGAGGGTGTCCTGGATTTTCTTGAGTTACTTGACAGTGTGAAATCAGCTCCAAATGAAATATCTTACAAGCAATGGGTGACTGTTGACCATTGTACAATGGTTGATAAGGTGGAGCCACTTCATGAATACTTATCATCCCTAAGCATGAAAATATCCCGCATGGTTCGTCATCACTTTGTTGCTCAGCAACAATCACAGTACTTCAAGCAGTTGAAAGAAACACTACCACCTCAGAGCGAGGTAGTTATAGTAGGTGATTTCTCTGAGAATTATTCTTTCATTGTCCAGGATGCTGCCCAAGGGTTTCACTGGGACAATTCACAGTGTACAGTTCACCCTTTTGTCATCTATTATAGATCATCTGCAGACCAGGAACTTAGCCATTTTAGTGTCTGTTTCTTATCTGCATCACTAAAACAACACTATAATGGTTTACTCATTCATATTGAAGCTTATGACATATGTTAAATTCAGATGCCCACAATTGAAGAAGGTGCACTATTTCTCAGATGGATGTGCTGGCCAATATAAGAACAGATACAACTTCACAAATCTCTGTTACCATGAAGAGGATTTTGGTCTGTCTTGTGAATGGCACTTCTTTGCTACATCCCATGGCAAAAATGCATGTGATGGGATTGGAGGAACAGTGAAAAGAGCTACTGTTCGTGCCAGTTTGCAGAGAACTACAGAGAGGCAAATTCTTACACCAGAACACATGTTTCAGTTTTGTGAAGAAAACTTGAGCAAGAGATAAATTTTTTCTTTGTAACTACAGCTGATTTGAAAGATGCAGAAGAACGGTTGGAACATCGATTCAAGGATAGTAGGGCTATTCCTGGAACTCAGAAATATCATAGATTTGTTCCCCTAAACAAGGAAGAACTGATGGTGTATCCCATTTCAAGTGGCATTGGAGAAGAAAAGAATAAGGAAAAGTCATTTTACTAATGAACCTGCAACGCTTGGTAACCTAAAATGTGTCAAACCAGGAGAGTATGTTGGCTGCATTTATGACATGCAAGTTTGGTATGGAATTGTGGAGGAATATTGTGAAGAGTTTGATGATTTCACTGTGAACTTTCTACATCCCTCTGGGTCATCAGGATCAAGTGCATATTATTATCCATCAAACAAGGATTCAATTGCAGTGCCAGGACATCATATATTAACTGTAATGAGTTGTCCTACCCTAAGAGGAGGCAGCAGAATTCAATACATTTTTCCACAAAAAGAAATTGATGAGAGCATCGAGCATGCAAAAATTGTATTAGGCTAGCACATGAATCCTCTAAGTAGGTCTTCCCCTTTCACTATTATAACTATTATTGCCAGTGTAGATTAGCAGTGAAATACAATTTTACATTTTTTGCCTTTGTTTTTATATCTATAAAAAAATGTAATTTTAATTTCTATAGGTCAAATTATGAGCTTGTGTGAAAAAATAAGTAGAATTGACGCACAACTTATGAATATGGTGTTCACTTATATGTTAGTTACATGAAAAATACTAACATAAACAAACTTTTTTTTGCTGATTCTAATAGCCAATGCCTATGCCTTCATTTTTTACATTTAAAAAAAAATTCTCATTTGATACCCCAGAGGTCAAATCGTGACCTCAAATTTTGGTTACAGTGTAACTTTTTATTTTTCAACCTAGAGTTCTAAAACTTGCATATTTGGATTCCTTGTCGTTTTCTGATTCTAAATATATATACTTTTATATAATTGTGACCATTATTACCCAAGTTATGGGTCGCCAAATGTTAGTGACCTCGCAAGTGACCTCAAATTTCCCGAGGTCATATCTCTTGAACCGTTGGTCGGATTGACCTTATAATTTCAGAAATGGATTCAGGGCCCACAAACTCCCTATAAACCAAATTTCAGCAAAATCTGAGAGATGAGGGTGTTAGGCACTGGTTGATCTGACAGAGAATGACCCACAAGCTGTCTGCTATGTCCTAATGGGAAACTGTTCCACCTGTATTAAAAGAATTCAGTAATGATGAACTGCGTGATATCATTAATACCGCGTTGAAACTGGATCACGAGTGCCACAGTCAGAATGTTGAAAGGCACATCAAGCTTGTCACTGAAGCATCCTTGGCTGTTGTAGGTCATGAGCGTAGAGATGGTCTTATTAGAAACAAAATTAGATCACGTAAATTAATGAAAGATTTTGTGTCTAAAAAATATTTTAAGTTCTAGATTATTATTTATCATGCTAAAATATGACAAAATGACAATTTGTTAATTGTATAATTTAGTGTTTGGCATTTTGGAATGTCAAAAAGCATTTTCAATGAATTTAAAATGGCCGATTTTGATTGATTTTGATTGCTGATTGAAAACCACTAATACATGTCAATTTGCAGCTTGAGAATGTTTTATTGTGTTGACATTCAGTCGAAAGGGGGTCTATGGGCCCAAAAAATTAGTTTTTCTAAAATAACTCAAAAACTAAAGGTTTTATGAAAAAATATCACTCTTAATAATATGTTCTAAATCAAATTCTGCATATTTTGGTAGCAACTCTCTAGATGTTCAGAAAGAAGAGATATTGCCATTTCCTGATTTTGCTAGTGCGGCATTAGATGTTTTTAATAAAAATGGGGGGCCGGACACACGTTGGTGGCCACCAATTATTTTTTTCAGGAATCTTATTTTATATCAAAAGCCAACTGTTAGTCCACTCTGATAAATTAAAATCAAACAAAAATTATAGTTTCAGCCCAGCCTAATTGCATTGAGGCCAGACTGCAAAATCTGCAAGATTCTCGAATGATGTTCTCATTCTAAGAAAAATCTTGCTTTCAAATTGCATAACTCTAATTTAGTATGAAAAATTCTTGTTCATTATGCCATATTTACAAGTCTCATACTAATGCACTTCTGAAAAAATCTGTGTTAATTTAAATTATATAAAGCCATAATTTTAGTTAAAACTTTCACCCGACTCATTGAGCATGAGCAGACTTCATTTCAGTTAAAACTCATTTTTGGTCCAAATGCACCATTATGGAGATACCCGCCTCCCCCAACTACCAACAATTTTAATTCCCATAAGTGGGCAGGACTTTGAAGAGGAGGGAAATTCCAGGAGGAGATTGTAGACACCAGTTGACCAAGGAAGTAGTGCAGGGGGGACATTAGACAGAAGATGGGGAGTGCTGGAACTTCCATTTCTCATGTCACCATCTTCCTTAACTGATCTTTTCCATGTCTCATCTACCCTGTGAGCAGTCCAGCATGCTCTCAAACACACACTTCTCTCCCTATTCCTCACTACATACACATGCATCTTTAGTTATGGTTTGTAAGCATTCTTACTTTACTTCTTTTCATCTTTCATCCCTTTCCTATTCTCTTCGACTATTTTTTTGTCTTGTCAGCAGTGGCTGGCGGATGATGATGATGAGTCTTTTTTCTCTTTTTCTGAATGAATGTTAACCCACGAGTGATAGGTGTTGCTATTTACTTAACCCCTTATTCTCTTCTCTTAACCCCCTACTCTTTCCTTTCTCTTGGGCTAACCTTAAGAGTGGATCTTAGGGTCTTTGTTAGCCTTAGCTTCTGTAGATCTGTAGATCTTACACACTACAGGGTGATTCAGAAGTCAGGTTACATAGGGCTTTTCCGTTTCTTTACAGGTTAATGAGTTATGAGATGTTATCGAAGGAGGAGCGCATTGATGTGATATTTCTAGCTGGCTGCACAAGTGCATTGCCATTAACAGTGGCCATATCGAACATGTGATGACTATTCCCCTGTATCATTACATAATACAGTATTTCCCTATGTAACCTGACTTTTGAATCACCCTGTACATAATCTTTTCAAAATAAAAAAACTCTGGCTCCCCATCTGCTGATACCAGGAATGCAGACCCAGATAGCGGGACTGGATCTGCTACTGCCCATTCAAGATGTTTTGTACCTCTGTCTGATTCACTTTTCGTAAACTTCTGCAACATTCGTGGCCTTTTCTCAAATTTTCAATCTATTGAACACCACCTCTCCTCCTCTAAACCTCCTCTTCTTTTCCTCACTAAAACTCAGGTGTCTCTGGGACAACTGATAGCAACCCCTTTTCTGTACCCTCTTACTTTATCTATACTCAATTTTACTCCACAGGTGGATGCTGTGTATATGTACAGTGTACACAATGATGTAACTTGTTCTCGTATTCCCAAACTCAAATCTTCTGAATTCTATACCCTCTGGCTACAGCTTACATGTCAATCTCAAACTAAATACATCTGTACTATTTACCTTTCTCCAAATTCTACTGACTATCCAAAATTCTTTGACTACTTCACTTGCAAAGTGGAATACATTCTTTCCCGCTCTCCCTTTGCTGAACTCTCCATTTTAGGAGATTTCAATGTTCACCACCACCTTTGGTTTTCCTCCCATTTCACTGACATCCCTGGTGAACTAGCTTACAACTTTTCTATCCTAAATGACCTAGAGCAGGTTGTACAGCACCCTACTCATATCCCCAATCACCTTGGAGATAGGCTCAACATTCTGGATTTATTTCTTACCTCTCATCCTCCTCCTTACTCTGTGAAACTCCTCTCCATTGGGCTCCTCCAATCACACTCTTATCTCTGTTTCCTGTCCTATTGCTCTAATTTGGCCTTTGGATCCTCTCAAGAGGAGGTGCCTTTGGCACTTCAGCACCACTTATTGGGAAGCCCTTAAGCAGTACTACTGTGATTTCCCATGGAATGATTATTGCTTCCATGGCCAGGGCCCTTCTGAGTGTGCAGAGTGCATCACAAAGGTGATTCTCTCAGGCATGGAGGCGTACATTCCATATTGAGATGGTGTAGTTAAAGCTCCAAGTTTGGTGGGAACTTCCACAGTTTGGAAGGATTCCTGAGAGCTCCCAAACCCTTCAGTAGGGCCTAGGAGGTTTCAGTAATCCCTATTGGGGCAGAACTTTCTTGGAAAGCCAGGCCTTCAGAGTTACTAAAAATGTTTTTCTTCTCTTTTTAATTGATTATAACAGATTTGAAATTCTCTCAGTATAGAGAATAATCAGAACCTTGAGGCAATCATATGCCCATTTCTGGAGATGGGAAAGCATTTCACTTCTTGATAGTGTGGTAGGTGATCCTATAGTCTTGTTTTTACCATTGATGTTTTGTATTGCTTAACCATTAGATATAAGGACCATGTCTAACTTGTTTGGATCACTTAAAATTATCATGTAAATATAATCATTTTTGAATGCTTGATTTCCTTTATAAAGACTTTGTTGAAAAACCTAACTTCAGTTATCAATATTCATCACAATAGATTTTGAGCCTTCTCAGGCTGTGAACTAAATGGTACCTTTAACTGCCTTATGAGCAACATATTAATGCAAGCACATATCCAAAAATTTTAGAACCTTAATTATTATTATTATTGTTAATTTTGCCCCCTTTTAGGCATCATTGCACTCATGGATTCCTATGAATCCACTGATGCGAGTGCTGGGGGGATAATCCCTAAATGTTTGTTGGTTTTTTCCTCTATCAGGGATTTGTTTTTGGCTGGGACATTTGCTTATTGAAGTGAATTTGGACAAAGCTTTTTCTCCCCCAATACCTGCACAAATGCTGAAGCTGGAGTTCACACACATTTTTTTCATTATAAACATTGCTTTTGTTTGCACTGATTGAGCCAAGAATACCTTTAATGATTGTGATACAAAGGATAGTGTGTTTGGAGTATAAAATGACACATCTAGGACTTATCAGGTTTACACAATTTGGGTAAACACTCATTGAGCTTGCCCTAGTGACTAATATTCTTTGTTTTTGTATTAGTTATGCAAGTTCCTTTTATTCTGTAAGTCTTGTCTCCTTTGTGTGGTAATGGGCTGGTGACAGCCAATAATTTAATAGTTTTATTTTATGTTGACATTTTTGTGTGTGGTATGGGACTAATGTTATTTGTTTCATTTGGTTTGTAGTAATATTTTTTTTTGCCCAAGTGCTTAGTTTGTTCTGGATGCACATTGGTGTATGATCAATAAAATTTTTCACATTTTCTTTAGTTACCTGTAAAAACTTGCCTGCTGATGCAATTAACAATGTTATTTTTGTTATTTTGTTATTTTTTTTAAATTGGGCAAAAGAAGCTGTACTTTTCTTAAATCCTCCCACCATAAGCAGAGGAGCAAGTCTTTAAAAAAAGCAGACTGGCTATGATCCAGAGATCATAAAGGTGAAAACCCAGTTTCAAATTAATAGGAGCCACCTATCTAACAATCTCAACCACACTAAAATTGGAAACTTGGCACTTGCTCACCCTGATTTCTTTCATTCTTAGCAGTGTGGGTGGTGCTGAAGTCAAAGGATTTATTTTTACTCAATTGAAGGCCCTCTGTGTGGTCCTCACTGGCAGCTCAATCTCTGATCTCAGCAACTAGCAGCTGCTGCCATGACCACACTAACAGAGTATCCAGTAGGTGAGTAATGCAAATGCATTCTTACAAGAAACACTTGTCGGCATCACACCCACATTTCAACATTCTATTCCTACTACTAATGCAAAAAAAAACCTTGGGTATACGTATACTTTAGTGTCAAATTATTTATGCATTTAATATCAACAAAAAATATGCAAGCCTGAATATAACTTCATTAAAAGTATTAAAACGATATTACAACTGATAAATGCACCATGTTGATGATGTAGCTTCTTCATTGCCTGGTTAGGTCAACTGAATGCCCTTGACAATTGGCTAGGTTAAGTCATGATATTTTTGTTAGTTTAAATGAAAATATCACAACTTAACCTAACCAATCATCAAGGGCATACAGTTGAACTAACTGAGCAAAGAAGCAGCTACGTCATCAACATGTGACTTATTTCCCAGCTATACAGGTATACCGTTTTCGCAAGAGTTATGTTCCTCAGACTCATTACAAATAGCAAAATTCTGAATAATGAATAATTTTTCCCATATAAATGCATGTTTTAGGGGGGGGATGCGTTCTGGTGGCTATTTTTCAGAAGAGAAGATGTTTAGATACATTCCTATACGATACATAAAGGCAAGTATAAAACACAAATACAGACCTGTATTAGCATAGTAAGTTATGAATAACATTAGTAAAAGCATAAACATACCTGTACTGTACTTTTGTTTCCTCAAACCACCCCCCAACTCTCACAAAGTTTCACCACCACTGCTCTCACCTTCACCAACAACTTCCTTCCTCACAGCTCACCACAAAGACCATGCCTTTTCTTGAATAATGGCCTGCGATACGGGCATGTTGCGCTGCATTTGGTAGCAGGTGGAATTGTGAATTATTTTTTCTCTTATCTGGCACTGTGAATAATGGAGCTGGGTTTGCAAATAGCGAAATTTGGTGTAAAAAAAAATATATTACGTATAAGCAAAGCTACAAATATCAAAGCTATGAATAATGGGGTATACCTTTTTTCACGAATTCTTATGGAGAAATAAATATAAAACTAACTTATTTGTGCATTTGATTATATTCATTAATGACATTTATCAGTTGTAATATCATTTTAATACTTTTAATAATAATAATAAGTTATAATTTCTGATGTTAAAATGTATAAATAATTTCTGATGCTAAAGTATACATATACCAAACCTTGGTTTAACTTTACAGATACTCCCCGAGTTACGACCACCTGACTTATGTCCATCCGGACTTACGACGATGACTGTCGTATTAAATAAATTAAATAAAATAATAGACAACGAAAAATTAGAATTCCAATCAGTTGGTTTTTAATAATTTTTTTTATATTTTTTTATTTTATTTTATTTTTATTTACAGTATTATTTACTACTATTATTTACTATTATTTGTATAATTTGTGTGTTTTGTTATTTTACTTTGATTGAACTACGTATATGTTAACACACATCACTACCATTGTGGTTATTTTTTACTTATGACCATTTCAACTTACGACAGGTTTGTCAGAACGTAACCCCCGTCATAAGTCAGGGAGCACCTGTACTTGTTCTAATGCTATTCGCAACAGAGAGGAGGCGCAAAATCTGTTGTTTGACTCACCAAAAATTCCTTCATCCAACAAAAATGTGAAAATCTATCCAATTCTAATTCTTCTCGCTCTTTCTGGCATCTAGCTAAGAACCTCTTCAACAACTTTACTTCCTATTCTTTCCCTCCTCTTTTCCATTCCAATGGCGCAGTTGCTATCTCTTCTCCTGACAAAGCTGAACTCTTTGCTCAAACTTTCACTTACAATTCAACCCTGGATGATTCCAGTGCTGTTCCTCCATCTCCTCCCCCCTCTAACTTTATTATGTCTAAAATTAGAATCTCTTCTAAAGAGGCTTTTTCTGCCCTATCTGGGCTCAACTCTAGGAAGGTGTATGGTCCTGATGGTGTTCCTCCTGTTGTTCTTAAAAACTATGCTTCTGTGCTGACACCCTGCTTAGACAAACTCTTTCATCTTTGTCTCTCATCTGGTACTTTTCCTTCCTGCTGGAAGTTTGCTTTCATTCAGCCTGTCCCAAAGAAGGGTGACCACTCTCCACCCTCCAACTATCATCCAATTGCTTTGATTTCTTGCCTTTCCAAAGTTTTTCAATCTATCCTTAATAGGAAGATTCTTAAACACCTTTCTTCTCACAATCTTCTTTCAGATCATCAGTATGGATTCTGCAAGTTAAGTTACACTCTACTGGCTGTGGATAGTAAACATAATCTGAAAAAGTTTTTTGACTATGTCAATAATTGTGAGCCAATAAAATAACATAGGCCCTCCAGTGGATGCTAATGACACTTTGGCTTCCAATGCTCAGGCAATGGTGGGTACTTTTAACAACTTCTTTGCGACAGTTTTTACCGTAGAAAATGTAAATAATGTCCCCAATGTGGATGATATCGTTCCATTTAGTAGTGAGACTATTTTGAATGAAATAACTGTTCACAAGGGTGAAATTGCGCATTATATCTATAAGCTAAAAGTTAGCAAAACTCCAGGCCCTGACACATATTATCCTAGACATTTGAAAGATTTGAAAGACATTATCATAGGCCCCTTATCAAAAATTTTTAATAAGTCACTGGAAGCGGGGATTATTCTTGAAAACTTCAAATTAGCGAATGTTATACCCATTTTTAAAAAAGATGACTGCACAGTAGCTAGCAATTATAGACCTATTGCCTTAATGTCAATTGTTGGTAAACTTTTGGAATCCGTAGTTAAGGATTGTATCATTGATCACTTAGAAAGTCACAATTTGATTAATAGTAATCAGCATGGATTTCGACACCATAAATCTTGTTTAACTAATTTGTTAGAGTTTTATAACAAAATAGGGTGTGAATATGATTGGCATAGTGGCTGACATTATTCATTTAGTCTTTAAAAAAGCATTTGATACAGTTCCGCATAGAAGTTTAATTGTGAAGGTTAAAGCACATGGTATATGTGGTCAGGTAGCTAACTGGTTAGAGGAATAGCTTCGTGCCAGGAAACAGAGGGTCATCATTAATGGTAGGAATCTAGGTGGTTGGATGTAGGTAGCAGTGTCCCTCAGGGTCCAGTATTAGGCCCATTGCTGTTCATAATCTACAGTACATTAATAACATAGATGTAGGCTTGACCAGTAATGTGTCAAAATTTGTGGATGATACTAAAATAGCCAGTAAAGTTCTTAATGTGGATGATAGAAATAGACTCAAAGATGATGTAAATAGGATTATGGAGTGGATGGATAAGTGTGAGATGCAACTTAACGCAGACAAATGTAAAGTTTTGCATATAGGTTCTCATAATAATAATTACACATACACAATGGATGATAAACAGTTAGCAAGCATTGACGAGGAAGATGATTTAGGCATACGCGTATCTAAGGATTTAAAAGTTAGGAACCAGTGCCTAGAGTCTTACACAAAAGCCAATATGATGTTAGGCTTCATAGCGTGTAATTTCGAATTTAAATCAAAGAATATTATATTGCCCCTTCACAAGTCCCTAATCAGGCCTCACTTAGAATATGCCATTCAGTTTTGGTGCCCATATTTGCGTGAGGATATTGATAGGTTGGAAAGGGTTCAGTGACGTGCCACGAAACTAATTCCATCATTACACAACAAGTCTTATGAAGATGGGATTAAAGAGTTAGACTTGCATTCACTTGAAACTAGGAGATTAAGGAGGGAGCTTATTGAAGTTTTCAAAATTGTTAATAAAATTGATAACGTAAATTTTGACATTGTTCATTTTTGATAATAGCAACACTTTTAATAGTTGATTTAAATTACATGGCAGATGTTTCATTACTAAAATCGTTAAAAACTTTTTCATATTTAAAGTAATTGATAAATGGAATAATCTTCCTGTGTCCATTGTGAACTCTACCAGCATTAATATGTTTAAAAACCATTTAGATAGGCATTTTAAAAATATTAACGTTGTTTAAAATAATAAAACAATTAGCAACAGGAGCTCTGGGGGTAATGGTCAAGGTTTGAGTCTTGATTAATGCCAGCAACAAAATTATATTGGGGAAAAAAAAGAAGACAAACTTAAATATAGCTTGTAGCATAAACTAACCCACTTTTTATTATACTCTTCATACTTTTTTTTTCCTTCTTTTTTTTTATCCTCTCCTTACTTGCATGTCTGTAGTTTGCATGGGATGACAGTGTTTGTATGGTTTGTAAGCATTCTTATTTTACTTCTTTTCAGCTTTTACCCCTTTCCTATTCTCTTCAACTATTTTTCCAACTTGTCAGCAGTGGCTGGCAGATGATGATGATGATGATGATGATGATGAGTCTCTCTCTCTTTTTCTGAATGAATGTTAACTCACAAATGATAGGTTTTGCTACTTACTTAACCCCCTATTCTCTTCTTTTAACCCCCTATTCTCTTCTTTCTGTCAGGCTAACCTTAAAGTGGCTCTTAGGGTCTTTGTTAGCCTTAGCTCTGTGCATCTGTAGATCTTCCTGAATCTATCTTTCCTCCTGTCTATGCAGAGTGTCTAGGCATCTTGAAAACCCCCGACCTTGATTTTGGCTCTCTTCTTCTTCTATACTTTAATGGACATTTGCCCTTTGCCCCTCCTTCCTACATAAAAAAAAAAAAAAAGCCAGAATCAATTGAAACAGTATGAAATACACCAGAAAAACCTATTTTCATCAGTAATATTCACAGCAAAAGTAACCTAACCTAGGCCTATTTGGCTAATGATAACATGACTACACATGTTATGCAACAAGATGGCAGGAGGTGGGTGGTGGCAGGTTTGACTTGTGAATAATGGCACCAAAATTTAATTTTGAAAATAAATATCTTGATAAATAGGAATTTTTGCCAAAATTAGTATAGAATAAAGTATTCTCGTTCTTTTTGATCTATCTCACTGTATAAATATCAATATAGAGTTTGGTGGATGTGTTCTACTGAATCTTAACCCTATAAAAGGTACCTGAATTTGCAAATATTAATTTAGAACTGTAAAAGCAAGGATACCCAAAAATTCAAGCATTCTGAAAGCTGACATTGAGTGCGAGTAATTTCAGGTAAAACTCTCACCCAACTCACCAGGCAGAGTTTTATGGAAAAAATACTGGTATGATGCATCAAAAAAATTAGAGCAGATTTTGCAGTCTGAATCTGACTGATCTTCCAATGATATTCACTATGTTTTGTCTGAAATACACCATTAGAATTCTTAAAAGTCGTGCGAGATCAAATATGACAAGCCAAGCACAGAAACAATATTCAGTTCTAAAACCTAGAATTTGGTAGACCGTACTAGCCCTATGAATAATAATAGGCCCAGGGGTAATCTTTTGTTTTAGGTACATAAAAAAATACTTCTTTCATATTAGGTACATAATAGCTTTTCTTCTTAAAATAAAACAAAATCCATTTATTTATATTTATCACTATAAAATTAATCGAAACCTACATGAAAATTATTGACTGCCCAGTTAGGTTAACTGTACACCCTTGATGATTGGTTAGGTTAAGTCATGATATTTTTGTTTAAACCAATGAAAATATCATGACTTAACCAATCATCAAGGGTGTACAGTTGACCTAACCAGACAGTCAATAATTTTCACATAGGTTTTGATTAATTTTAAGCAACTTTTACCAAAAATGTGAGCATTTATTTTTAATACATAGACAAGTGTATCACACAGAATACTGCACTATCGTACATGTCAGGAAGTGACTAAATATACACATTCACCAATTGCTTGTATTTGGGATGCTATTTGTTTATTTTGTAATTGTTAAATAATTTGGGATGCCAAAATAGGATATCACCTTTTTATATACCTAAAATGAAAGATTACCAGCCCAGGGCTACTAGACTACTTCGGTAGCTTCACAAATAGTTTTATGTTAATTACCACATTTGAAATTGACATTACGCAAAGAGTGATTATTATAAAATATAACTTTAGATCACTTTTTTTTTATTATTATTATTATAAAATATAGCTCATGACTTGGATAATCTCAATAGGCCCTAGTGGCCTCATGTTTTCCAAATGAAATGTAATGTAATTTATGACTGGTAACTTTGACAGGTCTGAGCAACTTTATTTTCCCAATGATATTTTACATTACATTTCATTTCATTTGGAAAACATGAAGCCATTCAGGCCTATTGAGGTACTGTCATGAGCTACATTTTTTAATAATAATAATAAAATCTTGCGAGATCTCAAACTCAAGTCAACTAATTAATATACAACTATTTACTACCACCATAGTGTGGGGGTTGTGAAGTTTCTCATAACCTCCCCTGATTTTCAAATCCTTCTGGGGGGGGGGGGGGGGTCACAAAACCCCCACCCTAATTTTCAGTCCTATCTGGTTCTTTTCAAGTTTTTCTCTCCCCACAGGAGTCTAGTTAGTAAGAAGCCTGTTAACTGTAAAAATACTGTAACTGTGCCAGACTGTGTTTGATCTTGGAAGCCTATTAAAAGGTTATGAAACCAGAGTAGATTGCCAGATAGACAGGCCGAGATTAATACAGACATGTCCTTTTGGAAGCAAAGGGAGTTTGGAAAGCCTTTAAAGGTAGGATGTTAAGTGCTCTAGCTTGTAATTCTTCGCCAGTGTACAATAGGAATAAAGACATTCATAATTCTTATTCTAGTTATTGTAGTGGTGTCATTTGTATTTCACCATCATTGTTAGTATAAATGATTATTATTAAAAGTAGACATATATATATATAGGTTTTTGAAATTGTGACTGAGTATAGATAGGTGTAATAAATCCAGCCAGGTTAGAATCAGACATCAAACCTTTACTTATTGCCCAGATTGCAGTGCATGCTGGAACCCTGGAGTTTCCTTTAGCCAAATCCAGTCATCTGTCATCCAGTCATGTAACTAGCTAGAGAACCTATTATCATTATTATAGGACACCAGTCACATTATTCCAGAGTTTAGGGTTTTGCCCATGCTTGTTTGGCACTGATTATAGTAGGGGTGGGTGGGGAACAGAAATGGTGACCCCCAGTTTTCTGGTGTTTAAAAGTTGCTATCATACAAAAGAAGTAAAATGAACCATGTTTCATAAATATATGATGTCATTAACACCCCTGTACATGCCCTCTGAAGTTTTGCTGATATTAAAAACAATGAAAATTATTAGCCACTTTATCTGGTTTTGTTAAAAAAAATACTATTAAATTGCTATGACAATATTCACATCATAAATTTAGTTAACTGAATTGTTTGCTGATGCTAAATAACAATATTAGCCACAAAAACTGATTATTTGCATATCATAATAATATTATATTATTCTATTATATATATATACAGTCGACCCTCGTTTAACGTCATTGATTCATTCTGGGAAAAGTGACGTTAACCGAAAGTGACATTAAACGAAGTACATGTTCAATGGGGTTTTAGGTAATCCGCTCCAGAGATTCAGATTCAGATTCCTTTGCCATCTCTTGGAGGTCTGTTGCATTTAACTCCCTCTCGTGCTCTTGAAGAAGTTCCTGCACATCATCAGCATCAACTTCCAGTCCCATTGCCTGCACAAGGTGGAGAATTTCAGCTTCAGGATTGCTTTGTTCCTCAAAGCCCACAAAATGATAGATCACAGAGAGCCCAGTTTCTTCCACGCAGAGTTCATAGTGGTTGTGGTTACCTTTTTCCATGCCTTTACAACAATTCTAACAGTCGATAAACAGGTAAGTGACGTAGAACGAATGCATGTACGCCAATGGAGGCTTTGACGCTAAACAAAAAGACGTAAACCGAGCATGACGTTAACGAGGTTCGACTATATATATATATATATTATATATTATTATATATTTATATATATATATATATATATATATATATTATATATATATTATTTATATATATTATATATATATATATATATATATATATATATATATATATCCCCGCAAGGGGGTTCTAAGCTCGTGCTCTTGAGTGCTCTTTGTGCTCGTTTGTACGTGCTTGTTCCTGGAGGTTTCACGTGCGCCCTCCCGGCCCTAGCACCCAAGGATGATGGGGCTCGACCCTGCAGTCTTTGTCATCCTTGGTCTTTTTCCACTTCAACTGTCCCCTCCACCCTTTCTTTTTCCTCTGTCTTTCCTCTCACTTTTTCTTTGTTTTTCCGCTGAGATATGCCCTTTAAATAGAGGCGAATCGGTTCTTCCTGAACTAAAAAAAAAAAAAAAAAAAAAAATATATATATTTTTTTTTTTTTTTTAGTTCAGGAAGAACCGATTCGCCTCTATTTAAAGGGCATATCTCAGCGGAAAACAAAGAAAAAGTGAGAGGAAAGACAGAGGAAAAAGAAAGTGTGGAGGGGACAGTCGAAGTGGAAAAAGACCAAGGATGACAAGGACTGCAGGGTCGAGCCCCATCATCCTTGGGTGCTAGGGCCGGGAGGGCGCACGTGAAACCTCCAGGAACAAGCACGTACAAACGAGCACAAAGAGCACTCAAGAGCACGAGCTTAGAACCCCCTTGCGGGGATATATATATACTATATATATATATATACTATATATATATATAATATATATATAATATATATATATATATATATACTATATACATTCAACTGCAAAGAACACGCAGTATAAATAACGTAAAGAACGACGCTTGTATAGGAGATATTCCGCGCAAGACGAGAGAGAGAAAATGGAACAAATGAAAAAATGAAGTATTATATATATATATATATATATATAATATATATACATATATATACTATATATATAATATATATATATATATATATAATATATATATATATATATATATACTATATATATATATATATATATATATATATATATATATATATATATCCCCGCAAGAGGGTTCTAAGCTCGTGCTCTTGAGTGCTCTTTGTGCTCGTTTGTACGTGCTTGTTCCTGGAGGTTTCACGTGCGCCCTCCCGGCCCTAGCACCCAAGGATGATGGGGCTCGACTAGTGATGTGAGTCGTTTTTTATTGTGTCGTTTTTTTTGTTTTTTTTGTCATTTTTTTTGTTTAAAACGAAGGTAGTCTGTTTTTTTTGTTTTTTATTGTTTAAACTTATTCCATATTTTTTTTCCTTTAATCTAATAAGTATATTAGTATTACCTATAATTTACTATACTACCATGCTTATACGGTTATACCTAGTATATATACTATATAGTCATCTTTTAGAAAAATTGAATCACGCAAAAAGTATATAATAGAAAGGAAAAACAAACCCTCATTTTTTATATGTATATATTTTTTAACTAGAACATAAAACATTCTTCCTCGTTTCAAACAATATACATAATTGTGATTGGCAAGAGTACCAGTATATATATTCCAGATAGAAAAGGAAAATATTCA